>JAVJIX010000026.1:2335000-2495000 GCA_036785185.1 Paratrypauchen microcephalus | reverse complement strand
CAGTCACTTCCCACGTGTTTTTAACGATCAGCATTTTTAAAACGAAACATTTTCTCTTCAAAACCCAGTGTGGAGTGAGACAGAGGAGCTTTTATAAATTCAAAATTTTAAAAAACACTCGAGCTCCGGAGAGACGAGCACAGTTTAAATCAGCGTCTTATTCTGACTGTCTTTTGTTTTTCTTCAAAATTAAATATTTCCGATACAATTCCTCTGAAATAGTTAAGGAAATGCAAAATGTTAATAAAGATGTTGAAGCTAAATGTAGAAAAAAAAAATTTATATAGATACAAATGATAATTATAAATGCATTTTAAGTCTGAAATCATTCTTATTTTAAAACAGAAATTAAAATACGCAACGAAAATACTGAAATTCAAACTAGCAAAGGAGAAATTCAATAAATCAGCTGGACAAAAGTTGATTTTATTCATTTTTGTCCAATTGACATACTGAATTTCTTCTTTGCCGTGAATTCTGCCTGGACGACTGAGGGATTTTACAAACGTCTAGTGAAATTCAAACAGTTTACACCGTCGTCTTTCAAATCTTACTCAATTATTAATAACATTTTTATTGAAAAAACAAAAACAAAATCCATGAAATTAGAGCACTGGAGTAAGAAAAACTCATGAACAAATATCTGTAAACTGTAATCTATAACTGCACTATAATTGAATTGAATTGAATTTATTTTATTTTATTTTACTTTACTTTTATTTTATTTTTTATGTATTATTTATTTTTATTTTATTTATTTTTATTTTTGTTTTTTATTTTTTTATGTTTGATTTAATTACATTGATTTTATTTTATTTTATTTTAGACTCATGCTCCATTTTTTAAAACAGATACATAAAACATAAAACACATTTATGTTTTTAAAAGACTAACACAATTTTCTGAATCTAATATTTTTAGAACAAATATTTTAAATAGAATTAGATTAAATACGACAAAATGTTGCCTTAATTTCTTTCATTATTTATCAGTTTTAAACCCAGCGTATATAAAACAATAGATTAAAACCAGTCTGAAATTTGGATTATTTCCTGTTTATAATTTCAACAAAACCAAAAACACAATTTTGCCAATTTACTTATTATTATTATTATTTGTTTTCCTGATCTGTGTTCTAATGTTGTTTCTTCATCATAAACAGACCTTTTTTTAATTTTTATTTTTATTTGGAAGGGACAGTGCATCTTAATGAACGCACAATTTGTATAAAATCACACAAACCGACGTAAATATGTCGGATTTAGCACAGTGCTCATTTCCATGCGCAGTCCCAGACATAAAGATATAACATACAATAGAAAATATGTTACAGTTGCAGACATTAGACAATTTAGTAGATGTATTATGATCACAAACATAAAAACTATTTAGTATCTATACAATAGTAGAATATAATTCAATATAATTCAATAAATTACAGTAAAAATACAACCTGGAGTTCTGTTTTGTTTCATTCACATGTTTAACTCACAAAAACTGCAGATTTAGACTGAGTTTTCAAACAGGAAACAACATTATAATCTGATTTAAAGCGCTGCATAGTGTAAAATGAGATTAAAACTGATCTCTGTTTCAACTGTTTCAGTTTTAGCTGCCACAAAACCAAACCAAACCACAACTTTACCATTTCACTTAAAAAAAAAATCAAAAGTACGTATTCAAAATCTGTCAAAATGATCCTCGCGCACCCTCACGAAGACACAGAGAAAGACCGTTTTCATCGTCACTCCTCTCTCCGTGTGCGTTTTCACATTATAACATAACTTTAATTATTCTAAAGGTAAAAACTTGAGAGTAAAACCAGTTTCAAATCTGAAATATTTTTAGTTTTTGATGCAGCAAACATGTGAATGAAACAAAAACACAACTGTTTTTGAGGAAGAAACAACATCAATCAGAGTCAATCTGGCGTAATTTTGGACCATCTTTATTTTCAGTGCACATTTTATTGCTCATTTCACTGCTGCATCTTCCTTTGCACATTGTTGATGCACACTGCACATTTTGGTCATGTGTATATAGGTATTTATTTATTCTTTTGCACTGCTTTAGATTTTAGTTTTTGTCTTAGAACTTTTTGTTTTGTCTTTATATTGTACAGTGGTACCTCACCTTATGAAATTAATTCGTTCCAGAAGTGGTTTCGTAACGTGAATTTTTCGTAAATTGAGTAGCTATTTCAATGGAAAAGGCCTGATTTGTTCCAAGGCCCCGATCCAAGTTTTTTTTTTATAGTGTAACTTTTTTTTTTTTTTTATAGTGTAACACTGTTTTGGGTCCTGATTGGCTAAGAGACTGTAGCCCCAGGACTAAACGTGGACTAAACCAGGTCTAAACAAGGTCTATACCTGGACTGGACCAGGACAAAACCTGGACTAAACCAGGACTAGACCAGATGGATTAAAGTGCCGTGTGCGGGTCTATTTCCTGGTTTCGTTTCGAGTCACGGCTGAGGCGAGCAGCGAGGAGGGGACCGCACGCAGTCCGAGCGCATGAACGAACGCAGGTAAGAGCCGCGGTGGTTTAATCCTGGTTTAATCCTAGTTTAGACCTGGTTTAGATCTGGTTTAGAGGAGGCACAGTTTGAGCACGGGTCTCGTACTCACAGCCTCGCACCGGGTCATGCTGCGCTATCACACGTGTCCGCGCGCACACTTCTTCCCCCTCCCCCTACACTTCACTATTAATACATTTTGTTGAAAATCTATGAAAGTTTAAACGAGAGACAAATGTGAGAAAAGTTTAAATCCAGTCTGAGAAAAACGTATAATGTCTGTGGCTGAGCGCGCATTATTTGAATTTTTGAGATTTCGCGTTTCGTAACTTGAATTGTCTTTCGTATCTAGAGACCAAAATTTAACGTGAAGGCGTTTCGTAACTTGGAATTTTCGTTTGTTGGGTCTTTCGTAAGGTGAGGTACCACTGTATTTTGCACTATTTGGCCAGAGAGAAACGAAATTTCGATTCACCGTATGTTGAACACATATGGCAGAATTGACAATAAAGCTGATTTTGAACTTGAATTTTTTGAATTTCCTTAAAAATATAATTTTATTTTATTTTATTTTAGTTTAGATTATTTAATTTCATTTTATTTTATTTTAGTTAATTTTAGTTAATTTTAGTTTAGTTTAGATTAGATTATTTTATTTGAATGTATTTTATTTTAGTTTAGTTTAGTTTAGTTTAGATTATTTTATTTTATTTGAGTTTAGTTTAGTTTAGCTTTAATTTAGATTAGTTTATTTTAGTTTAGTTTATTCTATTCTACATGCTCCATTTTTTAAAACAAATACATAAAACATAAAACACATTTATGTTTTTAAAAGACCAACAACATTTTCTGAGTGGATTACACTGAATCTAATATTTTTTATAACAAATATATTAGAATAAATAAATAGAATTAGATTAAATACGCAAAATGTTGCCTTAATTTCTTTCATTATTTATCAGTTTTAAACCCAGCGTATATAAAACAGTAGGTTAAAACCAGTCTGAAATCTGGATTATTTCCTGTTTATATAAAACTGACTTTGAACTTGAACTTTTTGAATTTCTTTAAAGGGACAGTGTGTAAGATTTTTACCCGTTAATTACAAAAATTGAAGATACCCATTCAAAAATACAGTGTTTTCCAAGTCTTTTCACTTCCATCATGAAATCAAAGTATTCTTTTGGACTTAGATATAGTCACATAAAAGGGGGATCTTCCTCATGCAGAGGCAGCCATTTTGAATACGAGAGCCACAGAAGGACATTTGGGCTTCGCCTTCGGCAAGGCTCGTGGTTTTGGGTAAACAACACAAGCATGCTGCCGGATCAGACTCGTAATGGATCTAACACGTGTTTTGGACTAAATTGTTTTACTGGATTTTATTCGCTGGATCCTTACGGACAAATTGAGAGCAAGTTTATGGTGAAATACAGAGTTTGACCTGTGGAAAGCATTCTAAGGTAAGCTAAGTAACAAACCTTGTTTTGTGCTTTTCCGTATAAAAGCCCCATGTGCTCGGGGAGTGATTGTTGTGCCGGGAAATGAATTGCATAGTCAAAAAGAGGAGACTGTAAGGTTTCATTTGATGTGTAGATTGCCATGGTACATGATCGGGAATGTGTGTTGAAAAGAAAAAAAAACAGTGAATGGGACCGCGTTTTATTTATACCGTAGTTGTCGGCGCGGGTACGCGAGCTGTCCGCGTTATGGCGCGCCCGGGTGACCCTCGAGGTCTGCCGTAGCCAAAAGAGGAAGTGCAATAGCACCATCCCCCTATGCGCCACGAATCCTACACACTGGACCTTTAAAAAATGTAAAAATATTTATCATTTACGTTTGGTCAAAATGATTCCCCCGCACTCTCACAGACACAGAGAAGGACACAGTTTCATCATGAGGCCTTCCTCCATGTACATTTTGTATTTTTGAGTAGAAACAACATTATAACATGGCTTAAAGTTCACAAAAGTCAAACATTTGGCGTAATTTCAGACCAATTTCCTTAAAAAAAGGTAAAAATCATCAGTCCTCTCTCCATGTGCGTGTTGTATTTTCGATTTAAAACGACATTATAACATGATTTAAAGCTCACAAGAGTCCGTTTTGTGTCATTTAGAACCTTAAATTATTCTAAAGCTAAAACATGAGATTAAAACTGGTCACAAATCTCAAATATTTTTCAGTTTTTGATGCAAAAAACACGTGGGAATGAAACAAAAACACAACTCCAGGTCTGTTTTTGAGGAGGAAACAACATTAGAACACTGCTAAAAGCTCACAAGAGTCAATTTGGCGTAATGTCCGACCAATTTCCTTAAAAAATGTAAAAATATTTATCATTTAAGATATGTCAAAATTATTCCCACGCACGCACATCTCCCCCACAAAGACACAGAGAGATTTATTATCAGGCCTCCCTCCACGTACATTTTGTATTTTTGACTTAAAACAACATTATAACATGAGTTTTGTATAATTTAGAGCGTTTAATTATTCTAAAGCTAAAACATGACATTAAAACTGGGCGCAAATCTGAAATATTTTTAGTTTTAGATGCAACAAAAGCTGAACAGAGCGTTTTGAGCTTTGGAGAATGAAACAAAAACACAAGTCCAGGTTTGTTTTTGAGGAGGAAAGAACATTATAAGAGGCCTAAAAGCTCACAAGAGTCAATTTTGGGTAATTTCGAAACTTTAATTATTCTAAAGCTAAAACAAGAGATTAAAACCGGCCTCAAATCTGAAATATATTTAGTTTTCGATACAAGAAAAGTGGAACAGAGCATTTTAACTTTTGGAGAATAATTTAAAAAATGACTCAACCATGTGTGAATGAAACAAAAACACAACTCCAGGTCTGTTTTTGAGGAGGAATTTCAGGTAAATTTTGCGTAATATCGGGTCAATTTCCTTAAAAAATGTCAAAATATCACGGGCGTCTCCATGTGTGTTTTGAATTTTCGATTTAAAACAACATTATAACATGATTTAAAGCTCACAAGAGTCAGTTTTGTGTCATTTAGAACCTTTAATTATCCTAAAGCTGAAACATGAGATTAAAACCGGCCTCAAATCTGAAATATTTTTAGTTTTAGATGCAACAAACATGTGGGAATGAAACAAAAACGCAACTCCAGGTCTGTTTTTGAGGAGGAAACAGTTTTATAAAAGCTCAATTTTGCGTAATATCGGGTCAATTTCCTTAAAAAATGTCAAAATATTGATCAAAATCTGCCATTCTCCCCACAAAGACACAGAGAAAGACCCGGTTTCATCATCAGGCCTTCCTTTTCGTGTGCGTTTTGTATTTTTGATTTGGTTCTCGCGCTCCGTTCATTCGAGGCCGCTCCTGTCAAAAAGTGAGATTTTAAATTAGCCTCGGATACGCGCCGTCGAAGGATTAGCGCCTTTAAACTCGACCAAATCCAGCTCCCAAACTCAAACTGCGCGTGATTGGCCCTCCATACATTAAAATATATTTAAAAAGTGAAGGAGTTTCCGAAGTTGAGTCTCGGGGAGTGGAATTTGAATTTAAAATAACGCAATTTGGGGTAAAAAGTTGGCGGTAGATTTGTACGTGACGGAGTTAAGTGGACGCGTGTCAGATTGGCGGCAGTCGAACGAAACGACTTAAAGACAATTGGACCGTTTGAAACTTATCCGCGGAATTTACGGATGGAGTTTTTAAGTATCGGAAACTTTTTTTTTTGTCCGTTTGAATACGATCACGCGGAATTTGAATTCGCTTTACATATTTCTGCATATGAGAAAATGTTAAAATGCGACGTGAGGAAGTCATTCTGTCAGTTTCAGATCTTCTATTAGACAATCGGGAATTAAAAAGCCCGGATTACGATATTTATAACGTTGTTTCTTCGTCACAAACGCACCTGGAGTTGTGTTTTGTTTCAGGCCTGCTTTAGTCCTGCTTTAGTCCTGGTTTAGTCCTGGTTTAGTCCTGGTTCAGTCCTGCTTCAGTCCTGCTTTAGTCCTGCTTCAGTCCTGCTTTCTTCCTGCTTCAGTCCTGCTTTAGTCCTGGTTCAGTCCTGGTTCAGTCCTGCTTTAGCCCTGGTTTAGTCCTGCTTTCTTCCTGCTTCAGTCCTGCTTTAGTCTTGGTTTAGTCCTGGTTTAGTCCTGGTTTAGTCCTAGTTTAGTCCTGGTTTAGTCCTGGTTTAGTCCTAGTTTAGTCCTGCTTCAGTCCTGCTTTAGTCCTGCTTCAGTCCTGCTTTAGTCCTGGTTTAGTCCTGCTTTAGTCCTGGTTTAGTCCTGGTTTAGTCCTAGTTTAGTCCTGGTTCCGTCCTGTTTTAGTCCTGCTTTAATCCTAGTTTAGTCCTGCTTTAGTCCTGCTTTAGTCCTGCTTTAGTCCTGGTTTAGTCCTGCTTCAGTCCTGCTTTAGTCTTGGTTTAGTCCTGGTTTAGTCCTGGTTTAGTCCTAGTTTAGTTCTGGTTCAGTCCTGCTTTAGTCCTGGTTCCGTCCTGTTTTAGTCCTGCTTTAATCCTAGTTTAGTCCTGCTTTAGTCCTGGTTTAGTCCTGGTTTAGTCCTGGTTTAGTCCTGGTTTAGTTCTAGTTTAGTCATGGTTCAGTCCTGCTTTAGTCCTGGTTCCGTCCTGTTTTAGTCCTGCTTTAATCCTAGTTTAGTCCTGCTTTAGTCCTGCTTTAGTCCTGGTTTAGTCCTAGTTTAGTCCTGGTTCCGTCCTGTTTTAGTCCTGCTTTAATCCTAGTTTAGTCCTGCTTTAGTCCTGCTTTAATCCTGGTTTAGTCCTAGTTTAGTCCTGCTTCAGTCCTGCTTTAGTCCTGGTTTAGTCCTAGTTTAGTCCTGGTTCAGTCCTGCTTCAGTCCTGCTTTAGTCCTGCTTTCGTCCTGCTTCAGTCCTGCTTTAGTCCTGCTTTAGTCCTGGTTTAGTCCTGGTTTAGTCCTAGTTTAGTCCTGGTTCCGTCCTGTTTTAGTCCTGCTTTAATCCTAGTTTAGTCCTGCTTTAGTCCTGGTTTAGTCTTGGTTTAGTCCTAGTTTAGTCCTGGTTCAGTCCTGCTTCAGTCCTGCTTTAGTCCTGCTTTCGTCCTGGTTCAGTCCTGGTTCAGTCCTGCTTTAGTCCTGGTTCAGTCCTGGTTCAGTCCTGGTTTAGTCCTGCTTTAGTCCTGGTTCAGTCCTGGTTCAGTCCTGGTTTAGTCCTGCTTTAGTCCTGGTTCAGTCCTGGTTCAGTCCTGCTTTAGTCCTGGTTCAGTCCTGCTTTAGTCCTGGTTTAGTCCTGGCTTAGTCCTAGTTTAGTCCTGGTTCAGTCCTGCTTCAGTCCTGGTTCAGTCCTGGTTCAGTCCTGGCTTAGTCCTGGTTTAGTCCTGGTTGACTCCATGTTATCCGTGGAATTTACAGATGGAATTTGTATTTGAATTTGTAAAAGTATCAGAAATGTTTTTTGTCTGTCTGAATATGATTTCACAGAATTTAAATTCGGTTTGCACATTTTTCTGCTCATGAGAAAATGTCAAAATACGAGGTGAGGAAGTCATTCTGTCAGTTTCAGATCTTCTATTAGACAATCGGGTATTAAAACGCCCGGATTACACAAACCTGCAGATTTAGGCTGAGTTCTTCTCTCAAACGGAAAACACGAAATACAAACAGTCCAGGAAATGCTCCACTGTGTTTTTAAACTCCACACACCTTCACTAGAATCATTTGGATAATTTCAATCCTGGAATTGCCGATTTCTATTGAACAAAAGGTAAAAATTAATAGTTGTTCACAAAACCACCGCTTCATGACATCACAAGGTGGAACGGAGCGATTTGAGCTTTGGAAATGAAAACAATCTAAAAATAAACGATTACTCAAACATGTGAATGAAACAAAACAACTCCAGGTCTGTTTTTGAAGAGGAAACATTATAATGTAGCTTAAAGTCGTATAAAGTCAATTTTGCTGAATATTTTACTTGTGAGGTTTGGAGGTTCAGTCCTCTTCTGTTGCCAGGACTTGTTGTTGTTGTGTCCTTTAGCAGGACACTTCACCTGATTCGCTGTTTCATAAAAAACACTCATATTTGGTCTTAATGATCACAGTCGAAAGAAAACATTAAACTGGGAAATACTGATTATCTCGGCATGGACCAGATCCCAGTCCAGGTCTTGGTCCAGACCCCAGTCCAGGTCTTGGTTCAGATCTTAGTCCAGGTCTTGGACTTGAGGCCCAGTGTGTGGTCTCCGGTCCAGATCCTGTTTCAGGTCTTTTTGTCGACAAACGTGTCTGTGGAACTCATTAGGAACTGGATCCTCTTTAGTCCAAGTCCCCAGAGGTCAGACCTATTGGGAAGTCCCCCTGGAGACTAGAGACCGGACCAGAAACCAGATCAGAGACTAGACCAGAGACCAGAGACTGGACCAGAGACCAGAGACTGGACCAGAGACCAGAGACTGGACCAGAGACCGGACCAGAAACCAGATCAGAGACTAGACCAGAGACCAGAGACTGGACCAGAGACCAGAGACTGGACCAGAGACCAGAGACCGGACCAGAGACCAGATCAGAGACTAGACCAGAGACCAGGGACTGGACCAGAGACCAGACCAGAGACCAGACCAGAGACTAGACCAGAGACCTAAAACCAGACATCGGACCAGAGACCAGACCAAAGACCAGACCAAAGACTAGACCAGAGACCAGAAATAAGACCAGAGACCAGAGACTAGACCAGAGACTAGATCAGAGACCTAACCAGAGCAGAGACCAGACCAGAGGCCAGAGACTGGACCAGAGACCGGACCAGAGACCAGACCAGAGACTAAACCAGAGACCAGAGACAAGACCAGAGATTAGACCAGAGACTAAACCAGAGACTGGACCAGAGACCGGACCAGAGACCGGACCAGAGACCGGACCAGAGACAGATCCTTTTCTGTTTTTATTAATGATGTCATGTCTGAAGTGTCACCCCTGACCTGTGGTGTCCCGCAAGGGTCAATCCTGGGGCCACTTCTTTTTCTCATGTACATTTCTCCTATTGGTCAAATAGTGAATTGTTTCAAGCATGTATCATACCATTTGTTTGCTGATGACATACAATTGTATTGTTCTTTTAAAGAAACAGAGATGGACAGACTAAAAACTCTTCTGCAGTGTTTCTCTTCTATCAAAAACTGGCTTGCTGAAAACTTCTTGCAACTTAATGATGGGAAAACAGAAACTCTTATTTTGGCTCCAGATAACAAAATTCCTCTAATTAAGGATCGCCTTGGTTCACTGAGCCCCTCAGTCCAATCTAGTGTTAGAAACCTTGGAGTGCTGTTTGACAAATCAATGTCCTTGGAGGGTCACTGCAGCCAAGTGGTTAAAAACTGTTTTTACCATTTACGAAACATCACTAAACTGAGACCAATATTATCTAATGTTGAAGATTGTTCACTCTTTTATTTCATCTCGTTTCGATTTTTGTAATTCTCTTTTTACTTGTTTTAGCGCATCTGCAATTAAGTGGCTGAAACTTGTACAAAATGCAGCTGCAAGGTTTTTATCAGGAGCAAACAGGAGAACACACATCACTCAGATTTTATCTTCACTGCACTGGCCTGCTTCAGTCCTGCTTTAGTCCTGCTTCAGTCCTGTTTCAGTCCTGCTTCAGTCCTGCTTCAGTCATGCTTTAGTCCTGGTTTAGTCCTGCTTCAGTCCTGCTTTAGTCCTGCTTCAGTCCTGCTTTAGTCCTGCTTCAGTCCTGTTTCAGTCCTGCTTTAGTCCTGTCTCAGTCCTGCTTCAGTCCTGCTTCAGTCCTGCTTCAGTCCTGCTTCAGTCCTGCTTTAGTCCTGCTTCAGTCCTGTTTCAGTCCTGCTTCAGTCCTGCTTCAGTCCTGCTTTAGTCCTGCTTCAGTCCTGTTTCAGTCCTGCTTCAGTCCTGCTTCAGTCCTGCTTCAGTCCTGCTTTAGTCCTGCTTCAGTCCTGGTTCAGTCCTGCTTCAGTCCTGCTTTAGTCCTGGTTCAGTCCTGGTTCAGTCCTGCTTCAGTCCTGCTTTAGTCCTGGTTCAGTCCTGACTTAGTCCTGGTTCAGTCCTGCTTCAGTCCTGCTTCAGTCCTGCTTTAGTCCTGCTTCAGTCCTGTTTCAGTCCTGCTTCAGTCCTTCTTCAGTCCTGCTTCAGTCCTGCTTTAGTCCTGCTTCAGTCCTGGTTCAGTCCTGCTTCAGTCCTGCTTTAGTCCTGGTTCAGTCCTGGTTCAGTCCTGCTTCAGTCCTGCTTTCGTCCTGGTTCAGTCCTGGTTCAGTCCTGGTTCAGTCCTGGTTCAGTCCTGCTTCAGTCCTGCTTTAGTCCTGGTTCAGTCCTGCTTTAGTCCTGCTTTAGTCCTGGTTCAGTCCTGACTTAGTCCTGGTTTAGTCCTGGTTGACGCCATGTTATCCGTGGAATTTACGGATGGAATTTTTAAGTATCAGAAATGTTTTTTGTCTGAATATGATTTCACAGAATTTAAATTCGGTTTGCACATTTTTCTGCTCATGAGAAAATGTCAAAATGCGACGTGAGGAAGTCATTCTGTCAGTTTCAGATCTTCTATTAGACAATCGGGAATTAAAACGCCCGGATTACACAAACCTGCAGATTTAGGCTGAGTTCTTCTCTCAAACAGAAAACACGAAATACAAACAGTCCAGGAAGTGCTCCACTGTGTTTTTAAACTCACCTTCACTAAAATCATTTGGATAATTTCAGTCCTGGAATTGCCGATTTCTATTGAACAAAAGGTTTAAAAAAAATTATCTTCACTGCACTGGCTTCCTGTTAAATTCCGTGTTGATTTTAAAATTATGGTTTTAACTTATAGAGCTTTAAATGGCCAGACACCCTGCTACATACATTTAGACAAGCTTTTAATTGACTGTGTTATTTATTTGATTTTTATATATGTTGTTTATTGCATTCTCTAAAGCACTTTGTGATTTTATCTGTGAAAGGTGCTATATAAATAAAGGCTTACTTACTTACTGAGCTGCCGTTTCACTACGTTTTTATTTTTGTCTGGATTATTGTCATTAAAGAGCCTGTATTAGATTATTTTCTGATATTCTAATGTTTCCTCATCACAAACACCTGGAGTTGTGTTTTTTGTTTCATTCACACACGTTTAACCACCCTTGCCCCTTGCCACACACCTTCACGAGAATCATTTAGATGATTTCAGGCCCTGGAATTGCCGATCTCTAAAGAACTCAAGGTAAAAGGAGCTGTTCACTGAAAACTACTTCTCCATTACATCACAAGGTGGAACAGAGCGTTTTGAGCTTTGGAGATGTGACAGACGAATAATAAAGAGTTACTCAAACATGTGAATGAAACAAAAACACAACTCCAGGTGTGTTTTTGAGGAGGAAACGGCATTAGAACATGACGTAAACATCACAAGAGTTCATTTTGCGTCATACATGACCTTTAAAATGTGACGTTTGGTGGTTCAGTGCCCTGTTGTTCTTGTTGTTGTTGTGTCCTTTGGCAAGACACTTCACCTGTTTTGACACTGAATGTGTCAGTGTTATACAATCTTTATTAAAAAGAAACATATATTTGGTCTTAATGAAAACAGTCATTTAAATTGTGAAATACTGGTTCAGATCTCAGTCCAGTTCTTGGTCCAGATCCCAGTCCAGGTCTTGGTCCAGGTCTCAGTAGGTCTCAGTCCAGGTCTTGGTCCAGGTCTTGGTCCAGATCCTAGTCCAGATCCTAGTCCAGGTCTCGGTCCAGATCTCAGTCCAGATCCCGGTCCAGATCTCAGTCCAGGTCTTGGTTCAGATCTCAGTCCAGGTCTTGGTCCAGGTCTTGTTCCAGATCCCGGTCCAGATCCCAGTCCAGATCTTAGTCCAGGTCTCGGTCCAGGTCTTGGTCCAGGTCTCGGTCCAGGTCTTGGTCTAGGTCTCGGTCCAGGTCTTGGTCCAGGTCTCGGTCCAGGTGTCGGTCCAGGTCTTGGTCCAGGTCTCGGTCCAGGTCTCGGTCTAGGTCTTGGTCCAGGTCTCGGTACGTCTCAGTCCAGGTCTCGGTCCAGGTCTTGGTCCAGGTCTCGGTCCAGGTCTTGGTCCAGGTCTTGGTCCAGGTCTTGGTCCAGGTCTCAGTCCAGGTCTTGGTCCAGGTCTCGGTAGATCTCAGTCCAGGTCTTGGTCCAGGTCTCAGTCCAGGTCTTGGTCCAGGTCTCAGTCCAGGTCTTGGTCCAGGTCTCGGTAGGTCTCAGTCCAGGTCTTGGTCCAGGTCTCGGTCCAGGTCTTGGTCCAGGTCTTAGTCCAGGTCTCGATAGGTCTCAGTCCAGGTCTTGGTCCAGGTCTCGGTAGGTCTCAGTCCAGGTCTCGGTCCAGGTCTTGGTCCAGGTCTCGGTAGGTCTCAGTCCAGGTCTTGGTCCAGGTCTCGGTAGGTCTCAGTCCAGGTCTTGGTCCAGGTCTTGGTCCAGATCTTGGTCCAGGTCTCGATAGGTCTCAGTCCAGGTCTCGGTCCAGGTCTTGCTCCAGGTCTTGGTCCAGGTCTCGGTCCAGGTCTCGGTCCAGGTCTCGGTCCAGGTCTCGGTAGGTCTCGGTCCAGGTCTCGGTCCAGGTCTCAGTCCAGGTCTCGGTCCAGGTCTCGGTCCAGGTCTCGGTCCAGGTCTTGGTCCAGGTCTTGGTCCAGGTCTTGGTCCAGGTCTCGGTCCAGGTCTTGGTTCAGGTCTTGGTAGGTCTCAGTCCAGGTCTCGGTCCAGGTCTCGGTCCAGGTCTTGGTCCAGGTCTTGGTAGGTCTCAGTCCAGGTCTTGGTCCAGGTCTCGGTCCAGGTCTTGGTCCAGGTCTTGGTCCAGGTCTCGGTCCAGGTCTTGGTCTAGATCTCGGTCCAGGTCTTGGTCCAGGTCTCGGTCCAGGTCTTGGTCCAGGTCTTGGTCTAGGTCTCGGTCCAGGTCTTGGTCCAGGTCTTCGTGTGGACTAATAAAAGAGTTTCTCAAACACGAGGAAAGGAGGAAACACTTGAACGGGACTTAAAGATCGCAGGAGTTGATTTTGTGTAGAACCTTTAATGATTCCAACAGCTGCAGACGAGCCGGCCCTATCTCGTGATGTCCGCGCTCTGATCCGGTCTCTAATGGACCAGATCGGGTCCAGGTCTCACCTGTCGGCAGGTGTGCGGCGGGACATCCTACCCCCTCCGGAGCGCCTTATCTCTGCCCCCTCCTCACTAATGACCCCCCCCCAGACGTCTGGACCTTTGTCCGGCTCGGTGTGGACGGGGTAATTACATGATGGACGTTTAAGGGAGGACAAGAGAGGAGAAAGTGAGACGGGACAGAAAGAACGAGGTAAAGTTTCACGGAGACGAGGACGGGCGGAGGCGAGACAGAAGAGGCTTTGTCCACGTCTGAGGAGCGAAGGAAACGGAGAAGGTTCCAGAAGGAGGGAGGAGATGGGGCGCGGCGATTGGCTTACAGGACTGAACCAGGACTAAACCAGGACTGAACCAGGACTGAACCAGGACTAAACCAGGACTGAACCAGGACTAAACCAGGACTGAACCGGGACTGAACCGGGACTGAACCGGGACTGAACCAGGACTGAAGCTGGACTGAAACGGGACTAAACCAGGACTAAACCAAGACTGAAGCACGACTAAAACGGGACTGAACCAGGACTGAACCAGGACTAAAACAGGACTGAACCAGGACTAAACCAGGACTAAACCAAGACTGAAGCACGACTGAACCAGGACTGAACCAGGACTGAACCAAGACTAAACCAGGACTAAACCAAGACTGAAGCACGACTGAACCAGGACTGAACCAGGACTAAAACAGGACTGAACCAGGACTGAACCAAGACTAAACCAGGACTAAACCAAGACTGAAGCACGACTGAACCAGGACTGAACCAGGACTAAAACAGGACTGAACCAGGAGTGAACCAAGACTAAACCAGGACTAAAAAAGGACAAAAAAAGGACTGAACCAGGACTGAACCAGGACTGAACCAGGACTGAACCAGGACTAAACCAGGACTGAACCACGACTGAACCAGGACTGAACCAGGACTAAAAAAGGACAAAAAAAGGACTGAACCAGGACTGAACCAGGACTGAACCAGGACTGAACCAAGACTAAACCAGGACTGAACCGGGACTGAACCGGGACTGAACCGGGACTGAACCGGGACTAAACCGGGACTGAACCGGGACTGAACCGGGACTAAACCAGGACTGAACCAGGACTAAACCAGGACTAAACCAGGACTGAACCAGGACTGAACCAGGACTGAACCAGGACTGAACCGGGATAAAACCAGGACTGAACCAGTACTGAACCAGGACTGAACCAGGACTGAACCAGGACTAAACCAGGACTGAACCAGTACTGAACCAGGACTGAACCAGGACTGAACCAGGACTAAACCAGGACTAAACCAGGACTGAACCAGGACTAAACCAGGACTGAACCAGGACTGAACCAGGACTGAACCAGGACTGAACCAGGACTGAACCAGGACTAAACCAGGACTGAACCACGACTGAACCACGACTAAAGCAGGACTGAAGCTGGACTGAAACGGGACTGAACCAGGACAAAACCAAGACTGAAGCACGACTAAAACGGGACTGAACCAGGACTGAACCAGGACTGAACCAGGACTAAACCAAGACTAAACCAGGACTGAACCAGGACTAAACCAGGACTAAACCGGGACTAAACCGGGACTAAACCGGGACTGAACCGGGACTGAACCGAGACTGAACCAGGACTAAACCAGGACTAAACCAGGACTGAACCAGGACTGAACCGGGATTAAACCAGGACTGAACCAGTACTGAACCAGGACTAAACCAGGACTGAACCAGGACTGAACCAGGACTGAACCAGGACTAAACCAGGACTGAACCACGACTGAACCACGACTAAAGCAGGACTGAAGCTGGACTGAAACGGGACTGAACCAGGACTGAAGCTGGACTGAAACGAGACTAAACCAGGACTAAACCAAGACTGAAGCACGACTAAAACGGGACTGAACCAGGACTGAACCAGGACTAAAACAGGACTGAACCAGGACTAAACCAGGACTAAACCAAGACTGAAGCACGACTGAAACGGGACTGAACCAGGACTGAACCAGGACTAAAACAGGACTGAACCAGGACTAAACCAGGACTAAACCAAGACTGAAGCACGACTGAACCAGGACTGAACCAGGACTAAAACAGGACTGAACCAGGACTGAACCACGACTGAACCAGGACTGAACCAGGACTAAAACAGGACTGAACCAGGACTGAACCAAGACTAAACCAGGACTAAACCAAGACTGAAGCACGACTAAAACGGGACTGAACCAGGACTGAACCAGGACTAAAACAGGACTGAACCAGGACTAAACCAGGACTAAACCAAGACTGAAGCACGACTGAACCAGGACTGAACCAGGACTGAACCAAGACTAAACCAGGACTAAACCAAGACTGAAGCACGACTGAACCAGGACTGAACCAGGACTAAAACAGGACTGAACCAGGACTGAACCAAGACTAAACCAGGACTAAACCAAGACTGAAGCACGACTGAACCAGGACTGAACCAGGACTAAAACAGGACTGAACCAGGAGTGAACCAAGACTAAACCAGGACTGAACCACGACTGAACCAGGACTGAACCAGGACTAAAAAAGGACAAAAAAAGGACTGAACCAGGACTGAACCAGGACTGAACCAAGACTAAACCAGGACTGAACCGGGACTGAACCGGGACTGAACCGGGACTAAACCGGGACTGAACCGGGACTGAACCGGGACTGAACCGGGACTGAACCGGGACTGAACCGGGACTAAACCAGGACTGAACCAGGACTAAACCAGGACTAAACCAGGACTGAACCAGGACTGAACCAGGACTGAACCAGGACTGAACCGGGATAAAACCAGGACTGAACCAGTACTGAACCAGGACTGAACCAGGACTGAACCAGGACTAAACCAGGACTAAACCAGGACTGAACCAGTACTGAACCAGGACTGAACCAGGACTGAACCAGGACTAAACCAGGACTAAACCAGGACTGAACCAGGACTAAACCAGGACTGAACCAGGACTGAACCAGGACTGAACCAGGACTGAACCAGGACTAAACCAGGACTGAACCACGACTGAACCACGACTAAAGCAGGACTGAAGCTGGACTGAAACGGGACTGAACCAGGACTGAAGCTGGACTGAAACGGGACTAAACCAGGACTAAACCAAGACTGAAGCACGACTAAAACGGGACTGAACCAGGACTGAACCAGGACTGAACCAGGACTAAACCAAGACTAAACCAGGACTGAACCAGGACTAAACCAGGACTAAACCGGGACTAAACCGGGACTAAACCGGGACTGAACCAGGACTGAACCAGGACTGAACCAGGACTAAACCAGGACTGAACCACGACTGAACCACGACTAAAGCAGGACTGAAGCTGGACTGAAACGGGACTGAACCAGGACTGAAGCTGGACTGAAACGAGACTAAACCAGGACTAAACCAAGACTGAAGCACGACTAAAACGGGACTGAACCAGGACTGAACCAGGACTAAAACAGGACTGAACCAGGACTAAACCAGGACTAAACCAAGACTGAAGCACGACTGAAACGGGACTGAACCAGGACTGAACCAGGACTAAAACAGGACTGAACCAGGACTAAACCAGGACTAAACCAAGACTGAAGCACGACTGAACCAGGACTGAACCAGGACTAAAACAGGACTGAACCAGGACTGAACCAAGACTAAACCAGGACTAAACCAAGACTGAAGCACGACTGAACCAGGACTGAACCAGGACTAAAACAGGACTGAACCAGGACTGAACCAAGACTAAACCAGGACTAAACCAAGACTGAAGCACGACTGAACCAGGACTGAACCAGGACTAAAACAGGACTGAACCAAGAGCGAACCAAGACTAAACCAGGACTGAACCACGACTGAACCAGGACTGAACCAGGACTAAAAAAGGACTGAACCAGGACTGAACCAGGACTGAACCAGGACTGAACCAGGACTAAACCAGGACTGAACCAAGACTAAACCAGGACTGAACCAGGACTAAACCAGGACTAAACCAGGACTGTACCAGGACTGAACCAGTACTGAACCAGGACTGAACCAGGATTGAACCAGGACTGAACCAGGGCTAAACTAGGACTAAACCAGGACTAAACCAGGACTGAACTAGGACTGAACTAGGATTGAACCAGGACTGAACCAGGACTGAACCAGAACTAAACTAGGACTAAACCAGGACTGAACCAGGACTAAACCAGGACTAAACTAGGACTAAACAAGGACTGAACCAGGACTAAACCAGGATTGAACCAGGACTAAACCAGGATTGAACCAGGACTAAACCAGGACTAAACCAGGACTGAGCCAGGATTGAACCAGGACTAAACCAGGACTAAACCAGGACTGAGCCAGGATTGAACCAGGACTAATCCAGGACTGAACCAGGACTGAACCAGAACTAAACCAGTACTGAACCACGACTGAACCAGGACTAAAGCAGGACTGAAGCTGGACTGAAACGGACTCAAAACGCTCTGTTCCACCTTGTGATGTCATGAAGTGGTAGTTTTCAAGTGAACTCCTACTTTTTGTTTTTTACTTTTTGAGATTCACTACTCCAACTCCAACTTTAATCTCCTGTCATGATGAGATGTTTTGGTTTGGAGATGGTGCAACAGGCCCGGGTCTGGGTCCGGATCTGGGTCCAGGTCCGGGTCCAGGTCTGGGTCCAGGTCCTGGTCTGGGTCTGGGTATGGGTCCAGGTCCTGGTCTGGGTCTGGTTCACATGTGAAGAAGCTTTGAGCTTTGAGTGCGTCTTTGTTCAAAACGAGGTCAGAACGTCCTGGAATATTAGAGTTTTTACAGATAAAGACAGGAACAGGTTCTGCTACCGAGAGGAGCGAGGAGAGGCAAGAGACAGGAAGAAACTGAAACAGGACGGAAACAGGACGGAAACAGGAGGGAAACAGGACTGAAGATGGACTGAAACAGGACTGAAACAGGACTAAACCAGGACTGAAACAGGACTAAACCAGGACTGAAACAGGACTAAAACAGGGCTGAAGCTGGACTAAAACAGGGCTGAAGCTGGACTAAAACAGGGCTGAAGCTGGACTAAAACAGGACTGAAGCTGGACTAAAACAGGGCTGAAGCTGGACTAAAACAGGGCTGAAGCTGGACTAAAACAGGACTGAAGCTGGACTAAAATAGGGCTGAAACAGGACTAAAACAAGGCTAAACCAGGACTGAAACAGGACTGAACTTGGATTGAAACTGGACTAAACCAGGACGGAAGCAGGACTGAAACAGGCCTGAAACAGGACTATAACAGGACTGAAGCTGGACTGAAACAGGACTAAAACAGGACTAAACCAGAACTGAAACAGGAGTGAAGCTGGACTAAATCAGGACGGAAACAGGACTGAAACAGGACTAAAACACAGCTCAAACAGGACTGAAGCTGGACTGAAACAGGACTAAAACAGATCTCAAACAGGACAGAAGCTGGAATAAAGCAGGACTAAAACAGGACTTTAGCTGGACTAAATCACGTGTAAAACAGGTCTAAACTAAAGCAGGACTAAACCAGGACTGAAGCTGGACTGAAACAGGACTAAAGCTAGTTTAAAGCATGAGTAAACTAGGACTAAAGCAGGATTTAATGACTAAATCAGCTCTCTAACAGGAACAAACCAGGTCTAAACCAGGTCTAAACCAGGTCTAAACCAGTTTGTGTCTTAGTCCGGCTCAAACAGATGTCATGTGTTTAAGAATAGAGAGAATTCAAATGTAAAATAAGAGAAAAGAGAAAAAAGAGAAGAGGTTCGGTCTGGAAATGAAGCCTGAGGAGCAGGCAGACAATGATCTTCAATTACACAAGTCAGGACTCAATTTAGACAAGAACCAGACAGAAGAGAGGGAGGAGGAGGAGAGGAGAGAGGAGGAGAGGAGAGAGGAGGAGAGGAGAGGAGAGGAGAGAGGGAGGAGAGAGGGAGGAGAGGAGAGAGGAGGAGAGGAGAGAGGGAGGAGAGAGGGAAGAGGGAGGAGGAGGAGAGGAGAGGGGAAAGAGAAGGGGTAGAGAGGGAGTGAGTGGGAGAGAAGAGGGGAATGAAAAAGAGGAGAAGAGAAGGAGGGAGTCAGAGGCAGAAGAGAGGGAGGAAAAGGGGAGATAGAGAGAGGAGGACAGAGAGAGTGTAGAAGAAGAAGAAAGAGCGAGGGAAGAGAGTGGAGAGGAGAGATCAGAATAAAAACCTTTTTAAAGAAGAAGAATGACACGGACAGACTTTAAAGAAGAAGAGAGTTCTGGAGCGAGGGATTACCAAAGAAAGAAAGTCCACACATGTGACGTCTTATATAACCGAGAACTGATAAAAAAAGAAGAAAGAAACAAAAAACTTAATTGACCCTAAAATACTGAAACATTCACACTTTAAAGGGCTAAAGCAGGACTAAAACAGGACTGAAACAGGACTAAAAAAGGACTGAACCAGGACTAAAGCAGGACCAAACAAGGACTAAACTAAAGCAGGACTGAAACAGGACTAAAGCAGGACTAAAACAGGACTAAAGCAGGACTGAAACAGGACTAAAGCAGGACTAAAACAGAACTAAAACAGGACTAAAGCAGGACTGAAACAGGACTAAAGCAGGACTAAAATAGGACTGAAGCAGGACTGAAGCAGGACTAAAGCAGGACTGAAACAGGACTAAACTAAAGCAGGACTGAAACAGGACTAAAGCAAAACTAAAACAGGACTGAACCAGGACTAAAGCAGGACTAAAACAGGACTAAAACAGGACTGAACCAGGACTGAAACAGGACTAAAGCAGGACTGAAACAGGACTAAAGCAGGACTAAAACAGGACTAAAACAGGACTGAAGCAGGACTAAAACAGGACTCAAGCAGGACTCAAGCAGGACTAAAAAAGGACTGAACCAGGACTAAAGCAGGACCAAACAAGGACTAAACTAAAGCAGGACTGAAACAGGACTGAACCAGGACTGAAACAGGACTAAAGCAGGACTGAAACAGGACTGAAGCAGGACTAAAAAAGGACTGAACCAGGACTAAAGCAGGACCAAACAAGGACTAAACTAAAGCAGGACTGAAACATGACTAAAACAGGACTCAAGCAGGACTAAAACAGGACTCAAGCAGGACTAAAACAGGACTGAACCAGGACTAAAGCAGGACCAAACAAGGACTAAACTAAAGCAGGACTGAAACAGGACTGAACCAGGACTGAAACAGGACTAAAGCAGGACTGAAACAGGACTAAAGCAGGACTGAAACAGGACTAAAGCAGGACTAAAACAGGAAAGAAAGTCCACACATGTGACGTCTTATATAACTGAGAACTGATAAAAAAGAAGAAAGAAACAAAAAACTTAATTGACCCTAAAATGCTGAAACATTCACACTTTAAAGGGCTAAAGCAGGACTGAAACAGGACTGAAACAGGACTAAAAAAAGGACTGAACCAGGACTAAAGCAGGACCAAACAAGGACTAAACTAAAGCAGGACTGAAACAGGACTGAAACAGGACTAAAACAGTACTGAAGCAGGACTAAAAAAGGACTGAACCAGGACTAAAGCAGGACCAAACAAGGACTAAACTAAAGCAGGACTGAAACAGGACTGAACCAGGACTGAAACAGGACTAAAGCAGGACTGAAACAGCACTAAAGCAGGACTGAAACAGCACTAAAGCAGGACTGAAACAGGACTGAAACAGGACTGAAACAGGACAAAAACAGGACTGAAGCAGGACTAAAACAGGACTGAACCAGGACTAAAGCAGGACCAAACAAAGACTAAACTAAAGCAGGACTGAAACAGGACTAAAGCAAAACTAAAACAGGACTGAACCAGGACTAAAACAGGACTAAAGCAGGACTGAAACAGCACTAAAGCAGGACTAAAACAGAACTGAAACAGGACTAAAGCAGGACTAAAACAGGACTAAACCAAGACTAAAACAGGACTAAACCAAGGTGCAGGATTTGCTCGTTAATTAACAAATGAGGAAAGATTAGAACATGGATCAGAAAATACTGAAACATGGGCCTTTATATGATTTTTTTCTTTTTTTTGTGTAGAAGTTCAATTGAAACTTACTTTTTTAAAACAATTCAATCTTTTCAAAATGGTGGCACCGCTTTCCTTCAGGCGCCGCTAACACATGTGGGACTTCTTTCAATTTGAGACATTATTCAAAAAAAAAAAAAAAAAAAAGATTCAATTTAAGCCGTCCATCTCCTGGGTCTAACCTGCCGACTGCAGCGCAACGCCGAAAAGAACGGGGAGGAATAATTATCGCGAAAACCTGCCGCAAAACTCCGCAGAATTAACTCCACAAACGCAGGCAATTAGCCCGACGAACGGAGAGGACTAATGAGGAGCAAATGAAATAATTTAAATTTGAAAATGTGGAAATGAGTCTCGCAAATGTCGGATGTGATGATCGGAAAGATAATGGGTTCATAAACGCACGGAGCGAAAAGTGAAAATCTGTTTGCGATAATAATGTATTTATTGTGCTAATTTAATTACAGGAAATTTGGGAGGCAATCACGGAACTTTGGGATTTGAGGTCGGTGTGAAAATAGAAAAATAACAGAACAAACAAAAACATGAAGGGGTATTTGATTTTTGTTTAAGTTATATTTGTTTACTGTTGTTTGTTCTTCAGTTAAAAATTCTACGAACTATATAAATGTTTTTATATTTTACAAGCAAATCCTCAAATTAGCCTTCCTTTGTTTTGTCGAAACATATTTAACTCTTTTTGTATGACAAAAGGAGAAATTAAATGTATCAACTGGACAAAGGTTTATTTGGTCGAATACGTTTCTGTTTGTGGATATCCTAAATGGGCTTTCACTAAAACTAAGAGAGCCAAGAAACAAGAGAATCAGAACCCAGGAGAAAGGGTGTAGCTATTCTTTACCTGGCCGGCGTTTCTGAAAAACTACAGAGGATGAACATGAACATGAAATTGCAGTCTATTTCAAACCCACAAACCCTTTCTTACATTGTGACCACATATGTTTCCTAAGTTTAAATGGATCAACTGGAGGGAAAACAGACATTTTCACCCCTAAAAGCATGCTGGCCACATACATGCAGCCCTGTTGTTGCATTCTATTGCTGATGGCAGCCCCCAGGGGAAGCAGGTGAGTTTGACTTTCTCACTTGTCAAGTGCAATAATTCCTCCATGGAGTGGAAAATCAGTTTAGTAAAATATTTGTTTTAGAACATGTAGAAGTAGTATTTGGTGATTTTCAAAGAAAAGTAAACAAACCAGGAGGTATTTTATCGACTGGCCACATATGTGGTCACTATGCATATAGTAGTGACCTTATACATGCCACATATGTACACATATGTGGCCAGTATGCATGTATGATGTGTGAAGAATCCCTCAGTCGTTCAGGTAGAATCCACGGTAAAAGGAGAAATTCAATTTCTCAACTGGCTATTTGGTCGAAAACGTTTCGCAGCTCATCCGAGTTGCTTCGTCAGTTCTGGTTAGAGTGTTGAAGGACACTGCTTATATCTAGCTGCAGGTAGGAGCTAACTATACTGAAATTATTCTGAAACTATCCCACCTCTTTGTTTTCGGCTTTCTGTCTTTTATTTTTTAGTTTCTCTGTGGCATCTAGTTTAACATACCCATTCATACCCTAATGTCTGTTTTCACACCTCTGGACCTGACCTGGCTGCCATATTGTTCCATTTGTTTGTTTTGATTTAGATTTGAGAATGGAATTATAGATGGGAGACAAATTGTGTCTGACTCCCCCATTCCTGATCAAAGAGAGACTTTTTTCCGACAGAAATTGCCTCTTTAACTCCCCTCTCATATCAGTTCTTTTCCCTGGTTAAAGGGACAGTGTGTAGGATTCGTGGCGCATAGGTGGTTACTAGCTATTCCACTTCCTCTTTTGGCTATGGCAGACCTCGAGGGTCACCCGGACGCGACGTAGCGCCGAGATCTCGCGTGCCCGCGCACGAACCGCGCACCGCTGTATACATAAAGCGCGGTCCCCCGTTCACTTTTTTTTTTTTCTTTTCGCATGAAAACACACAATCCCGATCATGATTCATGACAATCTACACATCAAATGAAACCTTACAGTCTCCTCTTTTTGACTATGCAATTCATTTCCCTGCAAAACAATCACTCCCCGAGCACATGGGGCTTTTATACAGAAAAGCACAAAACTTAGCTTACTTAGCTTACCTTTGAAGGCTTTGCACAGGTCAAACTCTGTATTTCATCATAAACTTGGTCTCAATCTGTCCATAAGGATCCAGCGAATAAAATCCAGTAAAACAATTTAGTCCAAAATACGTGTTGTATCCATTACGATGTGTGATCCGGCAGCATGCTTCTTTACACAGGCTCCCCCCTTCCCCCCTCCCCTTCCCCTTCTCTCCTTCTCTCCTTCACTCCCAAACGCAGCGCGGCTAAGCAGCTGTTAGCAGGAGCCGAGGCGAAGGATGAGCCCAAATGTCCTTCTGTGGCTCTCGTATTCAAAATGGCTGCCTCTATATGGGGAAGATCCCCCTTTTATGTGACTATATCTAAGTCCAAAAGAATACTTTGATTTCATGATGGAAGTGAAAAGGCTAGGAAAACAATGTATTTTTGAATGGGTATCTTCAATTTCAGTAATTAACAGGTAAAAATCTTACACACTGTCCCTTTAAGATCTGAACCTCACTGCCCTCAAAGGAGTGGCCCGTGGCTTCTAGGTGGAGATTCATATATACCCCAGCATGCACAGCGCGATATTTCTTCTACGGGAGAAAATGGAGTCGGCGGCTGCGGGAACTGTCGCATTTCGCCGACGCCCATACGGTCCATGGACTGCACTCAGGGCTGAGCAAGTATACACAGTCTTGAGGGCAGTCTGAGCCCCCTTAAAACCACGCTCCGAACTGTGCACACTGAGAAGAAGGAAGATTCTACGCATGCGCACGGACATAGTCATAATGTATCACAGCGCCACCTAGCCGCCTGGCATGCATACCCAATCCAATTCCACACACTTTTCCGTCACCGTATGCACGCAGATTTCCTCCCGAAAACGCTCGCCTAAACGCGGAATAAAAAGTGAAGATGCGACTCCACTTTTGCATCTTCTGTTCAGACGTCACCATATAAACGTATCCTCAGTCTTCACTCATCCACCCTTTTTCCTCCTCTCTTCCTTGCCTCCTTATCACTCCTTTCACACCTCACCTCTCTCTTTCGCTCTCTCTCACATCTTTTCTTTTTCTGCTCACTTCAGTATTTTCCAACTCTCTCCGCCTCCTCTCTTCCTCTCCACCTTCTTCCCTCTCTCTCTCCTTTCTCCTTTGTCTCTCCTCTTTCTCTCCTCACCCCTCAGAATCTCAATGATCTTCACGATAAGTAGTGACGTCCACTTTCTACCACAGAGTCGATAAAAACAACAGTAAACGACGCTCATCCTCGGAGGACACGGCGAATTACGCGACGTAAACAAAGTCCGAGTTGTTGTTTCTTTTCCCGCCGTTGTCGGGCTGCGTTCTCCCAGTTCTTTTCCCGAGCTGAGCGTCCTCACTAAAGACTAAGTGAAGGTGTCAAAGTGGAAACACAAATGTCTTTTCTGTTTTCATCAGCGGGTTTTAAGAGTCTGCAGAGCGTTCACAGTCTGTTTAACCTGCGGCAGCGTAAACCACCGAGGTAAACACCAGGGGCTCCCTACAGGTCCGCACTGTGGAAAATACAGAGCGGAAAAATGTCCAATACCGGTATCGGAACAGCCCTAGTGCTGGATAACTCAGACTGGATTCATTCCCAGAGTAAATGTGTCATTTTGATGCTCTGTGCACTAATGAAAGGAGAATAGTTCCTGTTTTATATTCACTTATCCCAGGGTCAGTGAGAATTCCCATGTGTAACTTCCGTATGTTAAAACTACATAACGCACAAGTAGTTCCGGCAACAGCCAACTCACTGTTGTATATCCCTGCTCTGCAGCCATCGCCATAGCAACAGTTAAAGAAATGCTCAACTCCTGCAGACAGAATGAATACAACTGTAATAAAAAACGGATAAGACCGGCTTGAGAGCGACTAGTGGTCTCTCCAGGTACTGCAGTTCCCGGGAGCTCCGGCCCAGACAGAATTCTCCCACGCAATGCATTTTGGGAATTCAAAATTCCCGTGTTTGGCTAACAGGGCATCGAGCTTTACCAAAGGTCGGATTTTGTTTGGATTCTTTTCTATTTTCACAGTATAAGCTTTTTAAAATGTTTAAATCTTCAAAGTGCCTAAAAGTGATCTTCGTAAGACTTAGCCGAGCCCCGCTCTGATCCCACGCTCGCTCCACTCAAGCGGCGTCTCTCTCCCCTCCCTGCAGGACATTTACCGCACCCGCCTCACCCGCAAAGCCCTCTGGGTGATCCCACCCACCCATCCAACTGCCTCTTCAGTCTGCTGCCATCAGGAAGGAGACTGAGGAGCCTCAGGGCCGAGACCAGCAGACTGAAAGGCAGCTTCATCCACCAAGCTGTCAGGATGCTGAACTCTCTCCTGCCCTCCCTCCCCCAATCACACTGCTGCTTAAATGACACTGACACTGCTGCTTAAATGACACTTAAATGACACTGACACTGCTGCTTAAATGGCACTGACATTGTGCTTAAATGACACTGACATTTCTGCTTAAATGACACTGACACTGCTGCTTAATTGGCAGTTAAATGACACTGGCACTGCTGCTTAAATGACTCTGACACTGCTGCTTAAATGACACTTACATGACACTGATACTGCTGCTTAAATGACTCTGACACTGCTGTTTAAATGACACTTTGAGCTTTATTACACCACATATAGAAGTTTACTGTACTATAGGTATATGTGATGTTTTAGTCATGGTGTTTATTGTCTTGTTTATCACATGTTTTATGTTCACTGTGGGCCTAGGGGGCGCTGCAATTTCAAATCCTGTGTGTGCAACCTGTACATATGGTTTTTGACAATAAAGCTGACTTTGAACTTTGAACATAATAGTGCAGTTCCTCCAGTGAAAACTTTTGCGTTCTTACTGTGAGTGTGGTCGCCTCTTCGCAGATCTGACCTGTAACTTGACCTTGGACATTTGGATAAACTGACTCAAAACAAAATGACATAAGAGTTTCCAGAAGTTTGGTGTGAAAAGTCCAGAGTGTGACTGGAGTTTGGTCCAGACTTTGTTTGAGCTGGAGCCGAGCGTCACAGTCTCATATTAAAGCTGATATTGTGCTGGTCCTGCTGAGACTCCGAGACTTTCATTAAACCACGAGCTCCAGAGGAACGAGGGAAACATCTACTGTCGTCTCCTGTTCTCTTCATCCTTCATCCCTCCATTCTCCATCCACAGTCCCTCCATCTCCAGTCCATCCATCCACAATCCCTCCATCCACAATCTCTCCATCCACAATACCTCCATCCACAATCCCTCCATCTGCAATCCCTCCTTCCACAATCCCTCCATCTTTCATCCCTTATCTTTCATCCCTCCATCCACAATCCCTCCATCCTTCATCCCTCCATCTTTCATCCCTCCATCGTTGATCCCACCATCGTTGATCCCTCCATCCATAATCCCTCCATCCGGGCACAGAATCAATGGGAAAGATCTAAGTTGTAAATTAAGGAAGTTTTAGTATTCTATGTATGAAGTTTTGACTTCATTTGGTGGGAAGATAAAATAAAATCAATTAAAATTATGACTGACCCTCGCCTGTCCCTGACCCTGTGACCAGTGACGTGTGGTGAGGGTCGTGTCTGAGGCACTGATGTCATCAGTGACGTCACCAGGTGCCGGCCCCGGGCCAGTTTCTCTCCCTATAAGTGACTGGAGCTTGGAATATTTTTGATGTGAATCTGAAAATTAATTATTATTGTTCAGTGCATTTTCCAGAACACCGAGTAGCGTCATAAATTAAAATAGCGATGTTTTTAGCGCGATCTGGCTCTGAATGTGAGCGGTGGAACGCTCATGTTTAATAAGGCTTTTTTGTAAATTTTTCAGGTCACAATATCCATCTGAGTCCAGACATCATCACAGCAGGTTGAGAAAAGAAGGAAAAGCAGAAAAGACGATTTCTTGAAAAGAGCGAGTCTTTCGTCCTGTAGTCTGGAGCAAACCCTTTAGCTCCGGCGTTGGTCTTCCTTTAATTAACCTCTTGCTTCAACCCAAAGTCCAGTTTAGAAAACTGCTCGAGCTTTAATATGAAATCTTCCTCCATTTAAAAAGTCGGGCCAGACAAGAAGAAAAAAGTGAACGGATTATTAAACTTGACTTAACTCTAAATTGTATCTTGTGTCACTTATTCTAATCTGCTGCTCCAGGAGTTGCAGAAGAATCCCTGAGCTCACGAGTGCCTCTACCATGAGGCCAGGGAACTACGAGCCTCACCCGGCGCCTTTTCACCGCCGCTTTAACCCGGCGCCTTTTCACCGCCGCTTTAACCCAGGGCCTTTTCACCGCCGCTTTAACCCGGGGCCTTTTCACCGCCGCTTTAACCCGGTGCCTTTTCACCGCCGCTTTAACCCGGGGCCTTTTCACCGCCGCTTTAACCCGGGGCTTTAACCCGGGGCCTTTTCACCGCCGCTTTAACCCGGCGCCTTTTCACCGCCGCTTTAACCCGGCGCCTTTTCACCGCCGCTTTAACCCAGCGTCTTTTCACCGCTGCTTTAGCACAGAATCTGTCACTGCTGAGCTACAGCACAGTCAGTCCATATGAGGCACCAACACGCCCAAACACCACCATTTGAACGGTAAAAGTGAAAATTCAGCAATTTTGAATAAAAAAAGAATTAAAATGGCGAAGTTAAATAGAAAATAACTTTATAGTACAAATCATTGGATAAATATAACCATTTATTTTTTCATTTTACTTTTTTCCCTCTGTGATGACAGGCGAGGCCTCATCTGCCTCCCATGACTGAACATCACTGGTCCTCACCACCATTATTTTTTTCCCCATAGACTTTTATAAAATAAAAAAAATAAAAAATACACAACAAACTTTTTTTTCATTATTTTAGATATCATTTAAGACATTTTCTTATTTTCTTACTTTACAAATAATAATTTCTGAGTACAATTTATGTGTGAGTTTTGGACAGGCGTACTACAATATATGGTTGCTAGGTAACAACCAGGAAGTCAAATTTTAAACCTAAAAAAAATTGGAATTAGAATCTTAAATATAACAATCTTAACTGTAGTTTGCATGTTATGGCAATGTTCCCTCACCATAAACACGTCTGAAGAGGTTTTAGAATCATCCATGCATGTTTGAGTAATCTAGCGATCTCTCCTGAGCCCTATTCAAACCCTCAATGTCCCTCAAAAATGGGACATTTTTTCTTCTTCCTAGGGGGGCATCACAGGAAATAACTGAGAAGCACTGCATTAGCGGGACGCACACACATGATTGTGTTGTGATTCCGCTCTGAAGGGGGAGTGACTTAGCACAGAGAGCAAAACGAGAGGAAAATTAAACTTCTAAAACCTGTTAATACGATGTTTGGAGATCAAAATGTGTATAAATGTGTGAGCATATTATACCCCCTTTTTAAAACACAAGTACACGGTAGTAGTAGTAGCAGTAGTAGTAGTAGTAGTAGTAGCAGTAGTTGTAGCAGTAGTAGTAATAAAAGTACTGTAGTATCAGTAGTAGCAGTGGTAGTAGTAGCAGTAGTACTAATAAAAGTACTGTAGTAGCAGTAGTAGCAGTAGTACTAATAAAAGTACTGTAGTATCAGTAGTAGCAGTAGCAGTAGTAGTAGCAGTAGCAGTAGTAGTACTATAAAAGTACTGTAGTATCAGTAGTAGCACTAGTAGGATGAGTTTTTAAAGCTGTCGTCTCGTCTCTTGTCTGACTTTGGGATCAGAGGAACAAACCTGATGAAATTTTAAAGCAGAAACAAGAGAAATGCTTTAATCTGAGAAGAGTGTGGACGTCTCACCTGTCCTCTGTCCTTAACTGTCCTCTGTCCTCACCTGTCAAGAGTGTGGACGTCTCACCTGTCCTCTGTCTTTACCTGTCCACTGTCCTAACCTGTTTTCTGTCCTTAACTGTCTTCTGTCCCTAAGTGTCCTCACCTGTCCTCTGTCCTCAACTAGTAGTATTAGTACTACTACTACTAGTAGTAGTAGTAGTTGTAGTAGTAGCCGTCTCATCTCATCTGTCTTCTGTGGGATTTCATTCTTTGACTTAATACATGTGTATTTACATATGTATACTTTAATATCTCTGTGTACAAGTATTCTGTGAAAACTGTGTTGCTCAACCCGGACGGTTGTAAACACCCTATTTATAATCATACACTTTCCATAGGTTAGGGGTGTAATGGGATATCCACCTGCTCCCAATCCATCAAACTATTGGTAAACTCCTCTCCTGTTATTGGCTGACTTCAACTATAGCTAACTCGTCTGTCATTGGTTAACGTAGGAAGCTACTCTACAGGTCTCCTTACAAGGATTGGGGACTATGGGCAGTAAATTTAGACATTGTATAGCTACCACTATATATAGGTGGCCACAGTGGTCAGTCCTCTGTGTGTGGGCCATGGAGACGATGTCTGTGTGTGGCGTGGGCCGAAGGGACACGATGTTTCTGTGATGGTGACAACATGTGACAACTGAAGATGTCTGATGCCATTTACGTTTGTATATCTGCCTAATTCAACATTAAATGCGAATAACCTCAACCTTTCTTCCGAACCCTTTCCCAAAACTCACACTTCTGTCCTCAACTGTCAACATCCTGTTCTCTGACCTGTCCTCTACATCCCCTGCTCCTTATATTCACTACCCATCTTCTGTAGTACTATTACTGCTACTTCTACCACTAATACTATTACTACTACTATTACTGCTACTACTACTACTATTACTATGGCTGCTACTACTACTACTACTACTACTACTACTACTACTGCTATTGTTGATACAAAAACTACTACTTCTACTACTACTACTAATAGTACTGCTACTACTGTAACTATTACTACTGCTACTCCAAGTACTACTACTACCACTAATACTACTGCTACTGCTACTATTGTAACTATTACTTTGTGTACGAATTGTGCAATACAAATACACTTTCCTACTACTTCTACTACTACTACTACTACTACTACTACTACTACTACTACTACTACTGCTACTGCTACTACTACTACTACTACCACTACTACTCCTACTCCTACTACTACTACTACTACTACTGCTACTACTACTACTACTACTACTACTGCTACTACTACTACTACTACTACTACTACTACTACTACTGCTATTGTTGATACATAAACTACTACTTCAACTAGAACTACTAATAGTACTGCTACTACTGTAACTATTACTACTGCTACTCCAAGTACTACGACTACTACTACTACTACTGCTACTATTGTAACTATTACTTTGTGTACGAATTGTGCAATACAAATACACTTTCCTACTACTGCTACTATTGTAACTACTACTACCACTACTGCTACTACTACTGCTACTACTACTGCTACTACTACTACTACTACTCCTACTCCTACTCCTACTACTACTACTGCTATTATTGTTGATACAAAAACTACTACTTCTACTACTACTACTAATAGTACTGCTACTACTGTAACTATTACTACTGCTACTCCAAGTACTACTACTACTACTGCTACTATTGTAACTATTACTACTGCAACTAATACTACTACTGCTACTACTACTGCTACTGCTACTACTACTACTACTACTACCACTACTACTCCTACTCCTACTACTACTACTACTACTACTACTACTGCTACTACTACTACTACTACTACTACAACTGCTGCTACTACTACTACTACTACTACTACTACTGCTATTGTTGATACAAAAACTACTACTTCTACTACTACTACTAATAGTACTGCTACTACTGTAACTATTACTACTGCTACTCCAAGTACTACTACTACCACTAATACTACTGCTACTGCTACTATTGTAACTATTACTAACTACTGCTACTACTACTGCTACTACTACTACTACTACTACTGCTATTATTGTTGTTACTAAAACTATTACTACCATTACTTCTGCTACTACTGTTACTACTCCTCAGTAGTACTTTTGTGTAATATTTCTTTGTCGTTCTCTCACCTCCTCCTCATCAGATTTCTGAAGTTTTTGTTTCCATCTTTTGTACAAATTTGTAATCTTCTCCACTCACAGCGGGGGACTTTTATCACGGCGCGCATCATCTCCACCTGATTTCAAACGCCTCGCGCGCCTCTTTGCTCCGGCTTATCTCCAATCTCCACAAAATGAAGGAAAAATACTTTGAGTTTTTGAAGATTTGAGGAGGAAACTGATCACACGCGTCATGATTTAAAGTGAGCAGAACTTTGCACCCGGCTCAGCACGACCGATGTATTTTAGGAAGACGTAAAGACCAAAATAAAACTGAGAATGTTACTGTACGTACGTGATAAAAGGCGAGCGGAGGGGAGCGTGCTGTTTCCGTTGTGAAATCGCGGGCGTTTGTTTGGGTTGAAAACGACTGTCAAAATGTGTGGAACGTTCTGGAAGTTCATGAGTTTAAAAAGTTGATGTTGTGCCCGTTTGCAGACTTAAAGGATTTTCAGAACTTCCTACCATGTTATAACAATCTGTATATAACTACTACTACTACTACTACTACTACTACTACTACTACTACTACTACTACTACTACTACTACTACTACTTCTACTACTACTGCTATAACTACTACTGCTACTACTACTGTTACTACTACTACTGCTACTACTACTACTACTACTACTACTAACGCTACTACTAACGCTACTACTACTACTACTACTACTGCTACTGCTATAACTACTACTGCTACTACTACTGTTACGACTACTACTACTATTGCTACTACTATTTCTGCTACTACTACTACTGTTACTACTACTACTGACATTTTTTCCTGAGGAAAAAATCATTCATTATCATTCAATAATGCACAGGATAATATGTTATCACACACTGTCTTGGTTTAGTCTTGGTTTAGTCCTGGTTTAGTCCTGGTTTAGACCTGTTTTAGTCCTGGCTTAGTCTTGGTTTAGACCTGGTTTAGTTTTGGTTTAGTCCCGGTTTAGACCCGGTTTAGATCTGGTTTAGTCTTGGCTTAGTCCTGGTTTAGACCTGGTTTAGTCCTAGTTTAGACCTGGTTTAGTCCTGGTTTAGTGCTGGTTTAGACCCGGTTTAGATCTGGTTTAGTCTTGGCTTAGTCCTGGTTTAGACCTGGTTTAGTCCTGGCTTAGTCTTGGTTTAGACCTGGTTTAGTTTTGGTTAAGTCCTGGTTTAGTCCTGGTTTAGTCCCGGTTTAGTCCCGGTTTAATCCTGGTTTAGACCCGGTTTAGATCTGGTTTAGTCTTGGCTTAGTCCTGGTTTAGACCTGGTTTAGTCCTAGTTTAGACCTGGTTTAGTGCTGGTTTAGACCCGGTTTAGATCTGGTTTAGTCTTGGCTTAGTCTTGGTTTAGACCTGGTTTAGTTTTGGTTACGTCCTGGTTTAGTCCTGGTTTAGACCCGGTTTAGTCTTGGCTTAGTCCTGGTTTAGTCCTGGTTTAGACCTGGTTTAGTCCTGGTTTAGTGCCGGGTTAGTCCCGGTTTAGTCCTGGTTTAGACTTGGTTTAATCCTGGTTTAGTCCCAGTTGAATCCTGGTTTAGACCCGGTTTAGACCTGGTTTAGTCTTGGTTTAGTCCTGGTTTAGTTCTGGTTTAGTCCTGGTTTAGACCTGGTTTAGTCTTGGTTTAGTCCTGGTTTAGTTCTGGTTTAGTCCTGGCTAGGTCCTGGTTTAGTCCTGGTCTAGTTCTGGTTTAGTCTTGGTTTAGACCTGGTTTAGTCTTGGTTTAGTCCTGGTTTAGTTCTGGTTTAGTTCTGGTTTAGTCCTGGTCTAGTCCTGGTTTAGTTCTGGTTTAGTCCTGGTTTAGACCTGGTTTAGTCTTGGTTTAGTCGTGGTTTAGTTCTGGTTTAGTCCTGGTTTAGTCCTGGTTTTGTCCTGGTTTAGTTCTGGTTTAGTCCTGGTTGTTTAGTCCTGGTTTAGTTCTGGTTTAGTCCTGGTTTAGTCCTGGTTTAGTTCTGGTTTATTCCTGGTTTAGTGCTGGTTTAGACCCGGTTTAGATCTGGTTTAGTCTTGGCTTAGTCCTGGTTTAGACCTGGTTTAGTCCTGGCTTAGTCTTGGTTTAGACCTGGTTTAGTTTTGGTTAAGTCCTGGTTTAGTCCTGGTTTAGTCCTGGTTTAGACCCGGTTTAGTCTTGGCTTAGTCCTGGTTTAGTCCTGGTTTAAACCTGGTTTAGTCCTGGTTTAGTGCCGGGTTAGTCCCGGTTTAGTCCTGATCTAGACCTGGTTTAGTCTTGGTTTAATCCTGGTTTAGTCCCAGTTGAATCCTGGTTTAGATCCGGTTTAGACCTGGTTTAGTCTTGTTTAGTCCTGGTTTAGTTCTGGTTTAGTCCTGGTTTAGTCCCAGTTGAATCCTGGTTTAGACCTGGTTTAGTCTTGGTTGAGTCCTGGTTTAGTTCTGGTTTAGTCCTGGCTATGTCCTGGTTTAGTCCTGGTCTAGTTCTGGTTTAGTCCTGGTTTAGACCTGGTTTAGTCTTGGTTTAGTCCTGGTTTAGTTCTGGTTTAGTTCTGGTTTAGTCCTGGTCTAGTCCTGGTTTAGTTCTGGTTTAGTCCTGGTTTAGACCTGGTTTAGTCTTGGTTTAGTCCTGGTTTAATTCTGGTTTAGTCCTGGTTTAGTCCTGGTTTCGTCCTGGTTTAGTTCTGGTTTAGTTCTGGTTTAGTCCTGGTTTCGTCCTGGTTTAGTCCTGGTTTAGTTCTGGTTTAGTTCTGGTTTAGTCCTGGTCTAGTCCTGGTTTAGTTCTGGTTTAGTCCTGGTTTAGACCTGGTTTAGTCTTGGTTTAGTCCTGGTTTAATTCTGGTTTAGTCCTGGTTTAGTCCTGGTTTCGTCCTGGTTTAGTCCTGGTTTAGACCCGGTTTAGTCTTGGCTTAGTCCTGGTTTAGTCCTGGTTTAAACCTGGTTTAGTCCTGGTTTAGTGCCGGGTTAGTCCCGGTTTAGTCCTGATCTAGACCTGGTTTAGTCTTGGTTTAATCCTGGTTTAGTCCCAGTTGAATCCTGGTTTAGATCCGGTTTAGACCTGGTTTAGTCTTGGTTTAGTCCTGGTTTAGTTCTGGTTTAGTCCTGGTTTAGTCCCAGTTGAATCCTGGTTTAGACCTGGTTTAGTCTTGGTTGAGTCCTGGTTTAGTTCTGGTTTAGTCCTGGCTAGGTCCTGGTTTAGTCCTGGTCTAGTTCTGGTTTAGTCCTGGTTTAGACCTGGTTTAGTCTTGGTTTAGTCCTGGTTTAGTTCTGGTTTAGTTCTGGTTTAGTCCTGGTTTAGTTCTGGTTTAGTCCTGGTTTAGACCTGGTTTAGTCTTGGTTTAGTCCTGGTTTAATTCTGGTTTAGTCCTGGTTTAGTTCTGGTTTAGTCCTGGTTTCGTCCTGGTTTAGTTCTGGTTTAGTTCTGGTTTAGTCCTGGTTTAGTCCTGGTTTAGTTCTGGTTTAGTGCCGAAATAGATGCAGAAATAATCTGATATGACTCACCCATAAGAACGCGGTCACTCCCGATAGTTTGCGTATCCATGTATGCACGTGTCACGGTCTTTAATAATCCGGAGCTCCGGAGAAAAGGACATATCCCGAACTTATCCCGTGTCCCGAGACGAGAGTTTCTTCTTACGTAGCATTAACGTAGCAAGTTAAGGTTTCTTCTTCTCTTAGAAATGCCGCGTAAATTCACGCGGCTCGCTCACAGCTGTGAGCGATCGGCCTCACAGCTGATCGCTCAACTCGAGTACTGGTGTGCGAGTGTAAGGTAACGCTGGGAGACTTGAGAGCCCTGGTATTAGTAGTAGTAGCAGTAGCAGTAGTAGTAGCAGTAGTAGTAGTAGTAGTAGCAGTAGTAGCAGTAGTAGTAGCAGTAGTAGTAGTAGTAGTAGCAGTAGTAGTAGCAGTAGTAGTAGTAGTAGCAGTAGTAGTAGCAGTAGTAGTAGCAGTAGTAGTAGTAGCACTAGTAGTAGCAGTAGTAGCAATAGCAGTAGCAGTAGTAGTAGCAGTAATAGTAGTAGCAGTAGCAGTAGTAGTAGCAGTAGTAGTAGCAGTAGCAGTAGTAGTAGCAGTAGTAGTAGCAGTAGTAGTAGCAGTAGTAGTAGTAGTAGCAGTAGTAGTAGCAGTAGTAGTAGCAGTAGTAGTAGTAGTAGCAGATGTGTAGAATCTTCCTTCTTCTCATCTGCGCCGCGAAAAGCAAAACAAAATATGGCTACCGGTAGCAAAAAAAATTGAGGTCAGACGAAGAAGTTCAACTATTGCTTCAGACCACGTTAGACGACAAAACAACGAAGGCGCAACAAGGTGTGGACTGGGAGTCACTGATATATGGACCGATGTGACGTAAACGCGTATGCGACGTCAGCAGATTTGACCAGAGTTTTGCGTCTTGGGCAGTGCAGACGAAAACGCTACGGCGGAGCGTATTCACGTTTTCCACTTTGGAGGGCGGTTTCAGTTTTTTGCGTTTTTAAGCCCCCAAAACGCCGTCACCGTCTAAACGAAAGGCACTTCCGATAAAATATTTTGTCATTTTTACCCGTAAGCGTTCTCGTGTAAACAGGCCCTTAGTAAATGTAAAGTTGAGCTTTAATATCTCACTGTGGAACATTAAAGGCAGAGCAATGACGTATCCATAGAAACAAACAGGTGAGTTACATAGTGCGCCTTTAAAGCAAAATTTATTATATTTCAAAGTCCCACCCAACAAATCCTCTCTCCCGTTCATTCAGCATTAGCTGTTTGTTTCCTTTTCCTGACTCCTCTCTTTCACCCCGTCCATATATCTATCCGAGGGCATCGATTCCTCCGTGTTTTGGCGTGTAAATTACCCAGAATCCCTCTCTCCTCCACGTCGCTGCCGGATCCGTGGCGTCCGCTGAGCTAACGTCTGTGTGGTTTAGTGCTTTTGGTCAAACAGGAGCTGGAGGGGCTGTATACACTCGAAGACAGTTTAACAACTCCAGTGTCTGCGGAGATTTAAGAGCTGAGGCTGCGCCGGGTTTAGTCTGTTTAAAAAAAATACACGTATTAAATATGTAAGACAGGTTCAAGAAAAAAGGAAAAGATCTGTATACAGTAACCTTAAAATAAAATTGTAAAAAAAAAGTAAAAAATAAAAAAATAAAAAATCAGAATAACTTTAAAATAATAAAAAAAACTTTAAAATAATAAAAAAATAATCTTAAAGTAAAATAATATAAAAAAGTAAAAAATCTGCCTAACCTAAATAATAATAATAATTAAAAAAATCTGTCTAATCTTATGTAAAATAATCAAAAATGAACAATCGGTCTAACATTAAAGTAACAAGTAAAAAAAAAAAAAATCTGTATAAGCTTAAAGGGATATGCCACCCCCAGGTCAAACTTGGGCATCTCCCCACAGTCCAGAGACTAAAATAAGTGGTGGAAAGCGTTTTCCTGGTCACCCAGCCATTGTCCGAGTCTGTCGCCACTGACCGCCGCGGTATCTGCAGCTACTCCGCGTATTTGCTGGAGGCTAACGGCGCCAACGGAAGATTTCGGCCAAAAGGAATTAATTTGCTCGATGCGTTTCCCAATTACTTTCTGTGTAGTGCGCATTCATATCGAGTGCAAATAAATGTGCAAATCAACACGGAGAACTTGCCTTTTTCATTTTGGGTGGGAACTATTTTTCAGTGCGGAAATACACAGCCGAAGCACAAAGCACGCAATCTAACAGGGGAATCCCAGCCCCCACCTTCCGTAAACAAAGCACAACACGGTACGACACCAGCCTGTACTGTCTGTGGAAACAACCACTTTTACTGCAAGAAAAACATACCGACATCACCAGAGAGTAGTCTGATCATTTATATTTTTTAGTATTAGTTATACTACTTACTCTGTAGACAGCTGTCCATTGGGTCCGCTCGGTTTATTTTTCCTTTTCCAGTTCACTTTATCGCGCCGGATAAAGTCGCTATGTGCTCTCCTTGGCTCATCGCCTTCAGTAGTCGTAACATCCAGTCTTCAACTCCTCTTCAGTGTAGACTGGTTCAAAAAGGTAAGGTCTGGGATTTCGGAAGTCAAAGTCATCATCTTCGTCTGTAATGTAATCTTCAATGTCTTCAATCTCCATTACAACTCGTGTTATCAGCTAGCTAGCGCTGTATAAGTGATTTGATCCATGCGGGGAGAAAGAGCTTTGTTTACCACGCTGCGCAACAGGGGAACTCCCTTCCTGGTGCGTAACAGGGATTCCCCTGGCAGCGTTATGTGTGCTTCGGCTGTGTATTTCCGCACTGAAAAATAGTTCCCACCCAAAATGAAAAAGTCAAGCTCTCCGTGTTGATTTGCACATTTATTTGCACTCGATATGAATGCGCACTACACAGAAAGTAATTGGGAAAAGCATTGAGCAAATTAATTCCTTTTGGCCGAAATCTTCCGTTGGCGCCGTTAGCCTCCAGCAAATACGCGGAGGAGCTGCAGCTACCGCGGCGGTCAGTGGCGACAGACTCGGACAATGGCTGGGTGACCAGGAAAACGCTTTCCACCACTTATTTTAGTCTCTGGACTGTGGGGAGATGCCCAAGTTTGACCTGGGGGTGGCATATCCCTTTAAAGCCCCAGTGTGTAGGATTCGTGGCGCATAGGTGGATGGTGCTATTGCACTTTCTGTTTTAGCTACGGCAGACCTCGAGGGTCACCCGGGCGCTACTGTATAAATAAAACGCGGTCCTGTTTATTTATTTATTTTTCTCATGAAAACACACATTCCCAATCATGTACCATGACACTCTACACATCAAATGAAACCTTACAGTCTCCTCTTTTTGACTATGCAATTCATTTCCCTGCACAACAAACACTCCCCGAGCACATGGGGCTTTTATACGGAAAAGCACAAAACGAGGTTAGCTTACCTTAGAATGCTTTGCACAGGTCAAACTCTGTATTTCACCATAAACTTGCTCTCAATTTGTCCATAAGGATCCAGCGAATAAAATCCAGTAAAACAATTTAGTCCAAAACACGTTTTAGATCCATTAGGACGTGTGATCCGGCAGCATGCTTGTGTTGTTTACCCAAAACCACGAGCCTTGCCGAAGGCGGAGCCCAAATGTCCTTCTGCGGCTCTCGTATTCAAAATGGCTGCCTCTGCATGGGGAAGATCCCCCTTTTATGTGACTATATCTAAGTCCAAAAGAATACTTTGATTTCATGATGGAAGTGAAAAGGCTTGGAAAACAGCGTATTTTTGAATGGGTATCTTCAATTTCAGTAATTAAAGGGTAAAAATCTTACACACTGTCCCTTTAAAGTAAAATTATATATATATATATATATATATATATATATATATATATATATATATATATATATCTTAAGTAAAATTGTAAAAAAAGTAATAACTAAAAAAAAGTAAAATACAAGAAAATGTGAAGAATCTGTCTAACCTAAAGTAAAACAGTAAAAAAGAAAATAAACAAATAGTAGCAATAATAATAATAATAATAATAATAATAATAGTAATAAATCGTGGAGACAGTAGCTCAGTCGGTAGAGTGCCTGTCCATTGATCTGAATGTTCCATGATGTAAAGCACTTTGAGCCTTGAAGGTGGAAAAGTGCTGTAAAAATATGACACGGGCGCTTTCACACCTCTAGTTCGATTATTTGCTCTGCACCAGGCGATAAAATAGTTCTTCTGTAGCACATAGACCCCAGTGTGTTCCGCTTTCTCACCCCCAAATGAACCAAAATTGGTCCGATTGACGAATATCTAAAGCTCCTGCGCACAGCGGGTTCAGCTGCAGGTGGCTCGGGGACGCTGAGGCTCTCTGGCACGCCAGACCTCTCGGAAGCGAGGCCGAGACGCACCGTCGAGCGGGGCAGGTGTCCGGATGGCCCCTGTCACACCCCTTAACCGACCCGGTGTGCACACAGGGCTACCAGGGTGATCCTGCCAGGAGCATATGTTTGTCTCAAAGATTAAGCCTGTGTCCCATTCCTCTGTCTTACCCCTTCGTCTTACCCCTACCCCTTGGTTTTGAGCGTTCATGTGAGGGCAAGATTTGTCCCGATTCTAATTTTGATCAAGGGCTAGACCAGGGGTGTCAAACTCATTTTGGTCCAGGGGACGTATCCAACCGACTTTAATCCCAAAGGGGCCGGATCAGAAAACTCATGGCAAATATACCCCAAAAATAGCAATAAGTCCAAATATTTGTCCAGAGAAACACAAATCTATTACAGAAGTCTTTTTTATGTGATGAACTCTTTCTTTTACAAAATATTATAATATTATGAACAACTTTAAGAAAAATGCACTTTCAACACGAGCATACAGGTTTCCCATTCACCTCCGTGAACAAATACGAATTGGTCAATTTTTCTTGGGAAAATCCTGCACTCGGCGTCCACTTTTCTCATTTTTGACATTTTGCTGATGAGGGTGTCACGGTCAACAGTCAAAACGACGGTCCTTTAAGAGCGTTTGGAAAGAGGCGAGTCTTCATTGGTCTAGTCCTCATCTAGTCCTCGTTTAGTCCTGGTTTAGCCCTGGTTTAGCCCTGGTCTAGTCCTCGTCTAGTCCTCGTTTAGTCCTGGTCTAGTCCTGGTTTAGCCCTCGTCTAGTCTTCATTTAGTCCTCATCTAGTCCTGGTTTAGCCCTGGTTTAGACCTGGTTTAGCCCTGGTCTAGTCTTCGTTTAGTCCTGGTTTTGCCCTGGTCTAGTCCTGGTTTAGCCCTGGTCTAGTCCTCGCCTAGTCCTCGTTTAGACCTGTTTTAGCCCTGGTTTAGTCTTTATTTAGCCCTGGTCTAGTCCTGGTCTAGTCCTGGTTTAGTCCTGGTTTAGCCCTCGTCTAGTCTTCATTTAGTCCTCATCTAGTCCTGGTTTAGCCCTGGTTTAGCCCTGGTTTAGACCTGGTTTAGCCCTGGTCTAGTCTTCGTTTAGTCCTGGTCTAGTCCTGGTTTAGCCCTCGTCTAGTCTTCATTTAGTCCTAATCTAGTCCTGGTTTAGCCCTGGTTTAGCCCTGGTTTAGACCTGGTTTAGACCTGGTTTATACCTGGTTTAGTCCTGGTTTAATACTGGTTTAGCCCTGGTCTAGTCCTCGTTTAAAAGGGCACACTTAACATTCTGTGATTGAATTTTTTTTTTTTTTAATACAAAACTGATGAAAAAAGTCATCTTCCAAAACATTATTTCCTTTCTACTGTTGATGTAAGTACTTGTACGTCTTCAAACAACACATTTCTGTTTTTTGTTTTAATACCAGGAGAAGGTGTCATCATACACAAGGTACTTTTTTTTTTTGACAAAGATAAACTTCCCCAGCGGTCCTTTTCGTGCCGTATGTCTCGTCTCGTGTCGGTCTTCTCCGTCTGTCAGACTCTTTAAACACTTTTGTCGAGTGTCTCAGGTTTGACCCCCGGGAGCGCTCCATCACAAACCGCTCCATCGATCCAAGAACCAGGCCTGGACCAGGGCCAAGTCCAGTCCGAGACCAGCCCAGAGTCTCCCAGGGCTGAGTGAGGAGAGAAGGGGAGAGACCGGGAGAGTCTGAGGAGACAGGGAATAGAGACAGGAACGACTGGGAGAGTGTAAGGAAAACACGGCGGTGAAAACGGAGGTAGATCGGCAATACGGTGTCTTTAAAATCAGCTCCGACTTGCACAAATCACTCCAGATGCCCTGAAATGATTTGATGTACTGTGTGGAAATTTGGGGGTCAACATGGAAAACTCACCTACAGACATTATTTATTTTACAGAAAAGGGTCCAGGTTTAGTCCAGGTTTAGTCCAGGTTTAGTCCAGGTTCAGTCTAGTTTTAGTCCAGGTTTTGTCCAGGTTTAGTCCAGGTTTAGTCTAGGTTCAGTCTAGGTTTAGTCCAGGTTTAGTCCAGGTTTAGTCTAGGTTCAGTCTAGGTTTAGTCCGGGTTTAGTCCCGGTTTAGTCTAGGTTCAGTCTAGGTTTAGTCCAGGTTTAGTCCCGGTTTAATAATAATAATAATTAATAATAATTCATTGGATTTATATAGCGCCTTTCATGACACCCAAAGCTCTTTAGTCCAGGTTCATTCTAGGTTTAGTCAAGGTTTAGTCCAGGTTTAGTCCAGGTTAAGTACAGGTTCGGTCCAGGTTTAGTCCAGATTTAGTCCAGGTTTAGTCCAGGTTTAGTCTAGGTTCAGTCTAGGTTTAGTCCAGGTTCAGTCTAGGTTTAGTCCAGGTTAAGTCCAGGTTTAGTCCAGGTTTAGTCCAGGTTTAGTCTAGGCTTAGTCTAGTTTCAATCTAGGTTTAGTCTGGGTTTAGTCCGGGTTTAGTCCTGGTTTAGTCCAGGTTTAGTCCAGGTTCAGTCTAGGTTTAGTCAAGGTTTAGTCCAGGTTTAATCCAGGTTAAGTCCAGGTTCGGTTCAGGTTTAGTCCAGATTTAGTCCAGGTTTAGTCCAGGTTTAGTCCAGGTTTAGTCTAGGTTCAGTCTAGGTTTAGTCCAGGTTCAGTCTAGGTTTAGTCCAGGTTAAGTCCAGGTTTAGTTTAGTTTAGGTTGAGTCTCCCAGGGCTGAGTGAGGAGAGAAGGGGAGAGACCGGGAGAGTCTGAGGAGACAGGGAATAGAAACAGGAGCGACTGGGAGAGTGTAAGGAAAACACGGCGGTGAAAACGGAGGTAGATCGGCAATACGGTGTCTTTAAAATCAGCTCCGACTTGCACAAATCACTCCAGATGCCCTGAAATAATTTGATGTACTGTGTGGAAATTTGGGGGTCAACATGGAAAACTCACCTACAGACATTATTTATTTTACAGAAAAGGGTCCAGGTTTAGTCCAGGTTTAGTCCAGGTTTAGTCCAGGTTCAGTCTAGTTTTAGTCCAGGTTTAGTCCAGGTTCAGTCTAGGTTCAGTCCAGGTTTTGTCCAGGTTTAGTCTAGGTTCAGTCTAGGTTTAGTCCAGGTTTAGTCCAGGTTTAGTCCAGGTTTAGTCTAGGTTTAGTCCGGGTTTAGTCTCGGTTTAGTCCAGGTTTAGTCTAGGTTCAGTCTAGGTTTAGTCCAGGTTTAGTCCGGGTTTAGTCCGGGTTTAGTCCAGGTTTAGTCCCGGTTTAGTCCAGGTTTAGTCCAGGTTTAGTCCAGGTTTAGTCCAGGTTTAGTCCAGGTTTAGTCTAGTTTCAATCTAGGTTTAGTCCAGGTTCAGTCTAGGTTTAGTCCAGGTTCAGTCTAGGTTTAGTCCAGGTTCAGTCTAGGTTTAGTCCAGGTTTAGTCCAGGTTTAGTCCAGGTTTAGTCCAGGTTTAGTCCAGGTTTAGTCCAGGTTCAGTCTAGGTTTAGTCCAGGTTCAGTCTAGGTTTAGTCCAGGTTCAGTCTAGGTTTAGTCCAGGTTAAGTCCAGGTTTAGTCCAGGCTTAGTCTAGTTTCAATCTAGGTTTAGTCCAGGTTTAGTCCGGGTTTAGTCCGGGTTTAGTCCAGGTTTAGTCCCGGTTTAGTCCAGGTTTAGTCCAGGTTTAGTCCAGGTTTAGGCCAGGTTTAGTCCAGGTTCATTCTAGGTTTAGTCAAGGTTTAGTCCAGGTTTAGTCCAGGTTAAGTACAGGTTCGGTCCAGGTTTAGTCCAGATTTAGTCCAGGTTTAGTCCAGGTTTAGTCTAGGTTCAGTCTAGGTTTAGTCCAGGTTCAGTCTAGGTTTAGTCCAGGTTAAGTCCAGGTTTAGTCCAGGTTTAGTCCAGGCTTAGTCTAGTTTCAATCTAGGTTTAGTCCAGGTTTAGTCCAGGTTTGGTCTGGGTTTAGTCCGGGTTTAGTCCCGGTTTAGTCCAGGTTTAGTCCAGGTTTAGTCCAGGTTAAGTCCAGGTTTAGTCCAGGTTCGGTTCAGGTTTAGTCCAGATTTAGTCCAGGTTTAGTCCAGGTTTAGTCCAGGTTTAGTCTAGGTTCAGTCTAGGTTTAGTCCAGGTTCAGTCTAGGTTTAGTCCAGGTTAAGTCCAGGTTTAGTCCAGGTTTAGTCCAGGTTTAGTCTAGGCTTAGTCTAGTTTCAATCTAGTTTTAGTCCAGGTTCAGTCTAGGTTTAGTCCAGGTTTAGTCTGGGTTTAGTCCGGGTTTAGTCCTGGTTTAGTCCAGGTTTAATCCAGGGTTAGTCCAGGTTTAGTTCAGCTTTAGTCCAGGTTTAGTCCAGGTTTAGTCCAGGTTTAGTCCAGGTTCAGTCTAGGTTTAGTCAAGGTTTAGTCCAGGTTAAGTCCAGGTTCGGTCCAGGTTTAGTCCAGATTTAGTCCAGGTTTAGTCCAGCTTTAGTCTAGGTTTAGTCCAGGTTAAGTCCAGGTTTAGTCCAGGCTTAGTCCGGGTTTAGTCCAGGTTTAGTCCAGGTTTAGTCCAGGTTTAGTCCAGGTTAAGTCCAGGTTTAGTCCAGGTTCAGTCTAGGTTTAGTCCAGATTTAGTCCAGGTTTAGTCCAGGTTTAGTCTAGGTTCAGTCTAGGTTTAGTCCAGGTTCAGTCTAGGTTTAGTCCAGGTTTAGTCCAGGTTTAGTCCAGGTTCGTTTGGATCTAAGGACAGACTACCCGCTGAGTAACCCATGTGACCGCAGTGATTTAATTCATTTAAAAGGACAGAATATAAAAAAAAAAAAAGAAAAGATTTCTTTTCTGAGAATGAGAAAAACCTGGACGTGTCTCTGTCTGCAGGTTAAGGCTCCGGCAACACCGCTTCAGCCGAGATCGTAGATAAAACTTGGCAAAGAAAACCTTCACCAAATGGACTGCTCGTTATTAAAAACAACATTCACCAACTTTTTTAGGACTGGTTTAGGACGAAAACCAGATCTGACGTCCTTACGATATGTAGATAAATAGAGAATTGCATGCTGGGATGGCGTCCCGGCGGGGAATGTCCCGTACACGGCGCCGGCTTGTCCGCGAGCTGGAGACGCAGATTGGGATGTAGAGATTCATGTCGAGATGTGATGGAGGTGACGTTTATCAGGGAAAACACGGAGTAAGTCACACTTTAATTACAACAATGTCAACACCAGCCCCCAGAGACTGACACATGACTCATCACCACGACGACGAGAAGAGAGGAGGAGAAGAGGAGAAAAGAGGAGAGGAGAGACTGACACAGGACTCATCACAACATGAACAGAGAAGAAGAAGAGAAGAGGAGGAGAGAAGGAGAAGAGAGGAGAGGAGAGACAGACTGAGGACTCATCACAACACTTCAGAAACAGAAGAAGAGAAGAGCGGAGGAGAGAAGGAGAGAGGAGGAAAAAGAGAAGAGAAGAAAAGAAAGAAAAGAGAAGAAGAGAAGATGAGAGGCGGAGAAGAGAGAAGAAAAGAGAAGAAGAGAAGAAAAGAGAAAAGAAGAGGAGAATAGAAGATGAGAGGCGAAGAAGAGAAGAAGAAGAAGAGAAGAAGAAGAGAAGAGAAGAGGAGGAGAGGAGGAGAGAAGAAGAGAGGAGAGACAGACAGAGGACTCATCACAACACTTCAGAAACAGAGAAGAAGAAGAAGAGAAGAGGAGGAGAAGAGAGGAGAGACAGACAGAGGACTCATCACAACACTTAAGAAACAGAGAAGAAGAAGAAGAGAAGAGGAGGAGAGGAGGAGAAGAGAGGAGAGGAGAGACAGACAGAGGACTCATCACAACACTTCAGAAACAGAGAAGAAGAAGAAGAGAAGAGGAGGAGAGGAGGAGAAGAGAGGAGAGGAGAGACAGACTGAGGACTCATCACAATACTTCAGAAACAGAAGAAGAGAAGAGAGGAGGAGAGAAGGAGAGAGGAGAAGAAAAGAAAGAAAAGAGAAGAAAAGAAAATGAGAGGCGAAGAAGAGAGAAGAAAAGAGAAGAAGAGAAGAAAAGAGAAAAGAAGAGGAGAATAGAAGATGAGAGGTGAAGAAGAGGAGAAGAAGAAGAAGAAGAAAAGAAGAAGAGAAGAGAGGAGGAGAGAGGAGGATAAGAAGAGGAGAGGAGGAGTCCAGTGGGTTTAAAGGATCCTGATTACACCATTTTCTGATATTCTAGTCCAGGGGGCCATATTGAACCTACTTTGATCCCAAAGGGGCTGGATCAGAAAACTCATGGCAGATATACCCCAAAAATAGCAATAAGTCCAAATATTTGTGCAGAGAAACGCAAATCTATTACAGAAATATTTTTTTTATTTGATGAACTCTTTTACAAAATATTATAACATTATGAACAAATGCAATTTCAACACAAGCGTACAGGTTTCCCACTGCACCTTTACGTTCTGGACCAAAAGCGAGAGTACTTCCCCCTCGCCGTTCCTCGTTGCGGACGCTGTTTCCGTGGCGACGTTCTGCGTATGGGTGCTAATGTCTTTTTAATCCCGGCGTTTTGATGGATGCTCGAGAGGCGGAGGGGAGATCGTTAGAGCCGGAGCACATTAAGGTCTGGCTGTGGGGCGCGCCGGCACACTCCGCCCTCACACGTGTGAAATAATGAACAGAACGTGCCGAGAATCATTTAGAAGAAGTTTGGATTTTATTACGATATTTTCTGATCTTTCTATGTTATAATGATTGTTTTTTCTTGTTGTGAACACACCTGGAGTTGTGGGGTTTTTTTGTTTCATTCGCACGTTTAACGCACAAAACCTGCAGATTTAGTTCGAGTTCTTCTCTCAAGCTGAACGCACTCAGTTCCAACTTGTGATGTCATGTCATGGGGTAATACAGGAAGTGCTCCACTGTGTTTTTAAACTCCACGCACCTTCACTACAATCATTTGGATGATTTCAGACCTGGAATTGTCCATCTCTGCTAAACAAAAGGTAAAAGAAAGATGTAAAGTTGAAAACTACCGTTTCATGGTAAATGATGCTAATGTTGACAATTACACAAGCCCCCTGCTGTCAGCTACATATCTCCCTTTGATGCAGAGATAATATGACCATACGAAAGCTGAATTAGATTTTTTAAACATGTCCTAAAGTCTGTAGTGTCAAAGTTTTGAAGCACTTTACTCACCACATAAGAAAGAGAAATGTGTTCCTCAAACATCATTGGGGACACTTACTTTTTTGTTAGGGGCTTTCTGCTGGACGTGGTCTTGTCCGACGTAAATACCGTACGTCTGTTATGTCTGTCCGATTATTCGCGTATCCTGTCACTCCCTTTCGGCAGCTAAAGAATCCAATCACATTCTGTTCATAACCCCCGGACAAAGTTTCTGGCTGAACGTGTCCCGAGGAGAGACTTTTCAGAGCATTCCAGAGTGTTCCAGAGCATTCCAGAGCATTCATAGTGTTCCAGAGTGTTCCAGAGTGTTCCAAAGCGTTCCAGAGCCTGGGGCCGGCCACAGAGAAGCACCTGCCCCCCTGGTTTTAATAATAATAATAATAATAATCATAATAATCATAATTCCTAACACTTGTATAGCACTTTTCATGACACTCAAAGACGCTTCACACAGATCAGGTTTTAAGTCTCTCGAGGTGGAACAGAGCGTTTTGAGCTTTGGAGAATAATAATAAAGGATTACTAAAACGTGTGAATGAAACAAAACACAACTCCGGGTGTGTTTTTGAGGAGAAAACAACATTAGAACGTGATTTAAAGCTAACAAGAGTCCATTTTGTGTAATATATGATCTTTAAGAAGGCACAGAAAGTTATAATAGGTTTACAGTCTAATTCTAGTGAACGTGTGTGGAGGTTGAAAAAAAAATGGAGCACTTCACAAGGTGGAACAGAGTGTCTTCAGTTTGAGAGAAGAATTTAGTCTAAATATGCAGGGTTTTTGCCTTCAACACCATCAGGCCGGCACTGCTGCGGGGGAAGCTGGAGGGTGCGGGAGTTGATGGACATCTCGCTGCCTTGACCATGGACTACCTCACTGACCGTCCACAGTACGTGCAGCTGCACGGCTGTGAGTCAGAGGTGGTCGTCTGCAGCACTGGGGCCTCTCCAGGGAACTGTCCTCTCACCCTTCCTCTTCACCATCTACATCTCGGACTTCACACACAACACGGACAGCTGCCATCTCCAGAAGTTCTCTGACGACTCGGCCATTGTGGGCTGTGTGTCTGAGGGGAATGAGCTGGAGTACCGCTCGGTCATCAGTGACTTTGTGGACTGGTGCGGGCGCAACCACCTGAGCCTTAACACCAGTAAGACAAAGGAGCTGGTGATCGACTTCAGGAGAAGACCACCACTTCACTCACCGGTGAACATCCAGGGGCAGGACATAGAGACTGTGGACAGTTTCAAGTACCTGGGTGTTCACCTCAACAATAAACTGAACTGGTCCCACAACACCGACGCCCTGTACAAGAAGGACCAAAGTCGCCTCCACCTCCTGAGGAGACTGAGGTCCTTTGGAGTGTGCAGGCCTCTGCTCAAGACTTTTTATGACTCTGTGGTGGCCTCTGCTCTCCTCTACGCTGTCGTCTGCTGGGCCCCGAGCAGCACAGAGCGGGACAGGAAGAGACTTAATAAGCTGGACAGGAGGGCCAGCTCTGTCCTGGGCTGTCCTCTGGACTCTGTAGAGGAGGTGGCTGAGAGGAGGGTGCTGGCCAAGGAGCTGAGCAGCTCCTTCAGCAGCCGATTGAGGCACTCCCAGTGCAAGAAGGAGCACTGCTGCAGATCCTTCATCCCCACCACCATTAGACTGTACAACTCCACTGTATAGTCCAAACGTGCAATATTTTCTATACTCTCTTTTTACTTATTTTTTTAAATTATTATTACTATTTGTCTGCTGCACTTTCTGTTCAAACTTCTGCACCAAACTGTCTGGAGCTAATGTGGCAAGTGAATTTCTCCTGTGTGAGATCAATAAAGTCTTATTTTATCTTAGCTTATCTTAATTAAACATGTGTGAATGAAACAAAACACAGCTCCAGGAAACAATATTAGAACATCAGAAAATAGCATAACATGGGCCCTTTAAGTTCCTCTCACTCGTGTCGTTTTCCCAAATACATTTTTCCTTTTCTTGGACCACTACTTTGTACTTCTACTTGAGTAATATCATTTTAAAGTAAAGTTACGAGTATTTGAGTATGATGTTTGTGTATTTCCACCTCTGATGACAGACAGGTCATCGTGATAACAGTATTTTCTCCAAACAGATGGCGGTTTAATGAGATCAGTCATTTGTAAAAGTGTTTGTTTTGACATTTTTCCTCGTCTGAGAGCTCCGGTTCCCTCTCACATTCATTATTTCTGTTTTCGCGCGATGTTACAGGTGCACTGTGGAACTTTTCTGGTGGAGGATCCGACCACCTGTTCGTCTCCATGGAGATGTTGCCGTTTCGCCTTGAATATTCCACAGTATGAAAATAATCCCAATGGAGACAGATCAAAATTGTGGAGACGCGAGCTCCACATGGTGAAAATTCATGTTCTTAAGGTGTTTTTTGAGCAATAAAACACCTGTAACTGAAGAAATGCAAAGGAGATGTGTTTAGGCCCCGTTTACACGTACACTGGTATTCAGACCCCCCAGGATTTTGCAGGCATTTTTTGTGATTGTTGCGGTCTAAAATGCCTGAATTTGCATGAGCTTTTCCAAAAAGTTGCGATGAAAGTTGCGGCTCTTTTAAGGTTTTTGTTGCGATTTTGTTGCGGGAGGAAGTGAAAGTTGTGATAAATAGTTGCGATTTTCCCTTTTTGTAATTAAAATTGAGTAATATTTTGAATACTGAGTTATTACTGACAAAGAATAATACAAAGGCACAGAGATCACAGATATGGTCCTAAAACAACCTTACCAACATCGAAAATAAATTACTACTAGGAGGGGAACTGTTTCGCCCGGTCTTTTGCTGTTATTTTTGTGGGCAAATGGCGCCGCAGACATGTTTCTTTGCCATTAGAAGCCGTGTCCCAATTCCCAGAGTGCACAGTTTGGAGCGTGGTTTGAAGGGCATGTGTGTCACACATTTCGACACCGGCGCGGCGACTGCTGTCCCACTTCTTTTTCGTCCCATGCTCAGTTAACACGCAGTCCGGAGACCGCAGCCGTTAAGCGGTCCGCGGACTGCAGTCGAGGCTGAGCAAGTGTGCACCGCCTTGACTGCAGTAAAAAATGCGGGAAAGTTGCGGTGATTGGTCAAAATTGCAACACCGCCCTGAATTCACGGGGATTGGCTGAAGTTGCGTTGAAGTTGCAAATCGCAACATCGCGAATTCTTGGGTCTGGGTATTTTTAAAAACTGAGACATTTCCCTTTGTTTGTACCCATCTTTTACACGCAAACGGCGAATTCGCCTCAAATCTTTCTAAAAATTCTGGAGATTCTGGAAAACTACGGTTTGGCGTTTGCGTGTAAAGTGAGATAAACAAAGAGTTTTAGGCACCTGATGCACCAAAAGTGTGATTCAGAGTGTTCTCCTTCGCCGAATTCGCTGTTTGCATGTAAAAGCTGGGAACGAACAAAGTGTACGTGTAAACGGGCCTTATTTTGGAAAACGGAGGGAGAGAAATATTTCTCTACATATCCGACTGCGTATAAATGTAGCCTTAATGTGCTTCTGTGGAACATTTCGGGCAACCAATTAACATCTCCATGGAGATTTGACGGATCCTCCACCAGAAAAGTTACACAATGCACCCCTAAATACATTTTCTCTTTTACTCTAGTATACTCTTTTACTTTTACGCCCCTATTTTTTGCTCCTGTATCTGATCTTTAATTTTAAGGTGCACCGCGCAACTTTTCTGGTGGAGGGTCCTACTCCGGTATACTCTTTTAGTTTTATTTTTTGTCTAGTATTTTTGGCTCCAGTATCTGTACATTTACTGAAAGGGATAGGGCTTTAAAAAAAAAAAAAAGTTAATCTGTATGGGTTTCCTTCTAAAAGTTACGCGTGTTGACACCGGCTTACCTCTGACAGTCTCAGCTGATCCCGGTTCGGCTCGCTTTCTGGAGCCCACGTAAGTAGGTCCAGTAACTTCCCTGGAACATGAAATTAAGCTTGTTTTTCTTCTCAAAACAAAACATTTGTCCGAAAGGTGCGTCCCAAACAGTTGTCCACGAAACATCCAGCAGCGTAGATTGCGTTTGCGTATTGACGGTCTGGATTCGTATCACTGCGCACATTTTAGCTGTATTAGCCTGTTCACTTGTAAACTTGAACAAGACCCCGAGATACTTGAACTCCTCCACTTGAGACAAGGACTCTCCACCCACCCGGAGAGGGCAAGCCACCTTTTTCCGGTTGAGAACCATGGCCTCAGATTTGAGGGATGGAGGATGGAGCGTGAGATTGATAGACGGATTGGTGCAGCGTCGGCAGTGGTACGGTCGCTGTACCGGACCGTTGTGGTGAAGAGGGAGTTTAGCCAAAAGGCGAAGCTCTCAATTTACCGTCGATCTACGTTCCTCCCTTCACCTATGGTCATGAGCTCTGGGTAATGAAGGACGAGATCGCGGATATAAGTGGCCGAAATGAGTTTCCTCCGCAGAGTGTCTGGGCGCTCCCTTAGAGATAGGGTGAGGAGCTCAGTCACACGGGAGGAGCTCAGAGTAGAGCCGCTGCTCCTCCACGCCGAGAGGAGCAGCTGAGGTGGCTCGGGCATCTGTTCTGGACGCCTCCTGGATGCCTCCCTCAGGTGTTCCGGGCACGTCCCACCTGGAGGAGGCCCTGGGGAAGACTCAGGACACGCTGGAGGAACTATGTCTCCCGGCTGGCCTGGGTACGCCTTGGGGTCCCCCCAGAGGAGCTGGAGGAAGTGTCCGGGGTGAAGGAAGTGTGGGAGTCCCTGCTTAGACTGTTGCCCCCGTGACCCGGCCGCGGATAAGAGGAAGAAAATGGATGGATGGACTTGTAAACTTCCTCTTACGGCGGACCGCATCTGCCGTACACTTCCGCTAAAGGTTAAGTGCAATAAGTGCATTGTCTGTTTTGTTTCTCCGACATGGCCGACTTCCGGATTATGACGTCACATAACAACACAGTATAAACCACTCACTTACTTGGGAATTAAGTTTGATTCTGAGTAATCATCAGGGCTGTCAAGTCTCACGCTTTGAGAGTGTGATTCAACGTGTTCACACGCCACACATGGTATTTCTCACGCTGAAATTTAGTTACGCAATTCAAGCGCAGCGCACACCGCTTCTGTGCCCAGAAAATCGGTTAGATAAGGCAGGCACCGCGCATTTTCAGCGAAAAAAAGTCACGCGCACCCCCCCCCTCCCTCAAAACTTGAGAGCCCTGGTAATCATTTTCATAGGAATTAAGTTTTTATATGGTCTTTTTAAAGCGGGATTTATTTTTATTCAGAATTAAATCATTTTTATTCAGAATTAAAGCTCTCATGTCACCGTGGCAACTGTGGAACATTCCAAACTGGACCCTCCAGTAGAAAAGTTACACAATGCACCTTTAAGCAACAAAACGGAGTACTTCTTCCACCTCTGCTTCTGTATTTGTTTGTTGTGGGATTAGGCCGTCAGTATTTCAGTATTTCGCGGTGAGTCTCGGTTATTTGCGCGGCGCTCTCTGAATCTGTAGCATTGAATGTGACAGAGCACTTAGGCGATCACTGGAGCGCTAAATGTGATTCTGCTCCGATAAGCTCCAGACTCAGATCAGAGCGGGAGCTGAGGAGCCGGAGCCAGCGCCGTTTAGAAGCATCATCTACGTTTAGTGCCGACGCGAGCTACAAGTCTATCTGCACATGTGGAGAAGGGAACGCAAGGGATTGTGGGAAGTGCGACCAAATGTAGCCTAAAGGTCCTATATTTAACATTAACATTGACTCTTGTGAGCTTTTAGCCATGTTATAATGTTATCTCAGCAAAAACAGACCTGGAGTTGTGTTTTGTTTCATTCACATGTTTGAGTAACTCTTTATTATTACATCTCCTGTTACATCTCCAAAGCTCAAAATGCTTTGTTCCACCTTGTGATGAAGTGGTAGTTTTCAAGTTATAGCTATAGCTACAGCTACGGTTTTGAAAATTGTAGTAAAAATTTAAACTGGCCTGCTCGGGGTATAAGGTCATATTAGTTATTATTAGCCTGTTCACTTGTTCGCTTAGAAGTGAATAGGCTAATAATACTAATAGTCGCGCAGTGATACGACTCGAGAGAAAATAGCACCATGCGAATTAGACAGCTGAATTTTTCGCAGACAACTGTTTGTGATGCAAATATATCACTTTTTGAACAAAGGAGAAAAAGAAGCTCGATATCCATCCATGTTTTCATTGGATGACGAGGACAGTGCGCATGCTCGCGTTCAAGATTCAAGATTCAAGATTGTTTATTTGTCATATGCTGAATCAACACAAGGTCAACAATGCAATGAAATGTTTAGGATCAGAAGAATCGTTGACTCGCTAAGATAGTCAGAAGTACTAATAACAGCAGTAATAGTACATGGTAAAAAAGTGTTGAAAAGTGCAGGAGAAGAAGTAAACAATATAATAAAAATACGTAATAAAATGTAATAAAAAAATACAAGGTACAATGTACAAAGGTGCAGGCAGGATTAAATAAGGAGTAAGTAGAGTGTTTCACAGATTGCACATAATATGGTATAAGTGTTGCATGTGGATTTCTTATTGCACATAGTATGGTGTAAATATTGCACATAGGTTATTGCACAGATTATTGCCCAGGTAACAGTAATTTACAGTGAGGTAGTGACAAACATGATATATTCATATAGAGCAGCAGCAGTAAACATATTATGCATAGTGAAAAGTAGTTTAGTGCAGAATTATTGAGAGTTCAGTATTATTTAGAGTATTATCCAGAGTTCAGTAGTCTGACAGCTTGGGGGTAATATCTTTCTTTGAGTCTTTGTGCATGCTGGCAGGCTCCTGTATCGTCTACCAGAGGGTAGCAGACGGAAGAGTCCTTGTGCCGGATGAGTATGGTCCTTAGTGATGCTGCGTGCCTTACGCAGACCCCTGCTGTGGTAAATGTCCTGGATGGAGGGGAGACTGCTGCCAGTGATGTCCTCTGCCACTCGCAGCTGATTTGCAGATAACACGACGCTCTCAGCTCTCGGTTACACTCATAAACATCTCCACATGCATTTATCCCAGTTGTGAAAACAAAATGGCTTGGACAAAGTTGAGTTTTCACAGGCTTCCTCATCACAATCCGGAGTTATTGAAGCTGTGGATAGTTGCTTTGAGAATGGACCCAAACACGAAACCATGGATGGATATCGGATTTCAGGCCACTTTGGACTCCAGCGAAACTGCAGACTAACATTGAGCTTTTGTCAAAACTGCAGACTAACATTGAGCTTTTGTCAAAACTGCAGACTAACATTGAGCTTTTGTCATCTGAAAAGTGCTAAAGTTTGTGTTATTTGGTAACCGCAATCGCTTGCCCCGAGCACTCACGTTACGGATATCGCTAAACTACAAAATCTCCGGAAATGCTCCAAATGACACCAAAGTACAATGGGCGAGTAAATCACGTTGTTTTATTACCAAAATAAGGTTCAGATTGTAAAAACGACACCATTATTACTATAAACATTGTGTGTTTTACTTATTTGTATCATATACAAGTTTACTGTACTTTTACTACAGGTATATGTGATGTTTTAGTCATGGTGTTTATTATCTTGTTTATCAGATGATTTATGTTCACTGTGGGCCTAGGGGGCGCTGCAATTTCAAATCCTGTGTGTGCAACCTGTACATATGGATTTTATTACAATAAAGCTGACTTTGAACTTTGAAATTTGAAACAGTTTTAAATGAACTACAGGGGGTCCTCGGGTTACGACGTAGATCCGTTCTTAAGACGCGTCGTAACCCGAATTTCGTCGTAAACCGGATTTTGCCTTTGATCTCTCAACCAAAGCACCAATAACCTTTCCATCTCAATAATTAGACCACTACGCTGCTTGGTTATCACTGCCGCTATCATAGGAGCAGATCAGAGCCTACATCAGGTACTTCCACCCACATTGGGCACGCACATGAGGCTGTCTTCTTCTCCCTACAACCACAACAGAGCGTATTCTTGCGCCGTGCGCCGCGCGCCGTTCGCGTTTGTTTACATCTCTTACCACGCTAAACCGCGTAAGACGGAATGACGCGTAATATATACATATTTTTTTTAATGGGGGCGCATTCGTAACCACGAAACGTCGTAACCCGAGACCGTCGTAACCCGAGGACCCCCTGTAATTTCAAATTTTTGTTCTTATAATGTTGTTTCCTCATCACAAACATACCTGGAACTGTGTGTGGAATCGCCAATCTCTATTAAAGTAAAGGTAAAAGGAGCTGTTAACTTGAAAACCGCCCCTTCATGACATCACAAGGTGGAACAGAGCGTTTTGAGCTTTGGAGATGTAAACAGACTGATAATAAAGAGTTACTCAAACATGTGAATGAAACGAAACACAACTCCAGGTCTGTTTTGGATGAGGTAACGGCATTTTAACACGCCTTAACGCTCACAAGAGTCAAATTTGCGTAATTTCGGACGTTTGAGACATTTTCGCCAAACCGAAGTTTCAAAGCTCTACACAAACTCTGTCCCTCCCCTGACGCCGTAGTGCCTCTAACGGTTAAACCTGCTGTTCCGCTTCTATCACAACTCCTCGTTCATTCGTGTTTTTAATTTCTCCTCTCGTACCTCGCCGTCCTTATCGCCACGGCGACGCTGCAGGCCCGATAACCGCCACGCGTCTACACACCTTTCCCAACCGCCGCAAATGGAAAATTAATAATGGCGCGCTAATGGAAGGATTAATGAAAGTACACAATGCATATTTACATTGAAAAACAGGCTCGCGGCGTTTTCGGTATCTCTCAAAGTCCTTATCGAAAATGGGGGAGGGCGAGGGGCTTATCTGCACGCGGGGCCCTATCTCCACTGAGCAGGGAGCAGAGTGAAATTAGCCGCTTTGTAATCATAATTCAGCCACTTTTAAATGAATGTAGAGGAGGGAGAATCGCTGACTCAACCGTTTCGACGAGTATTTTTCCTCGAGGTGAGAGCGCGTTTGAATGGGGGAAAAGTGCTGAAATAAACATGACGAAAGTTACACGGCGATAATAGAAAGTAATAGTTTAAGAGAAGAGCATTTGAACGAGACTAAAGTGAGGAGGTGGAGGTTTCTATGGCAATGGAAATGAGATGTTTTGAGGAGCAGATAAGAGCAGGAGTGGAGGATTCCTCAAAAAAGATGGTACGAGGGGAAAAGGTTTGAATATTGACTAGAATAAACGACAAGACAATTCCCTGATAGATGCTCCAAACCTACATTCTTGGTTAGATATGGAAAAATTCTCAAGCAAAGTGTTCCTACCTGAGATCTGGAGGGTCCAGTAGATTATTCTAGACCTGGTTCCTGGATCAGATTTGCCAACCATCACATCTACCTACCGTCAATTGCCAATAAATATCTTTATCGTATGTCATTGTCGTGGCGTGGTCCTTGCTACTGAAATCTTGTTTCAGAAATGTTGAAAATTTGTTTTGTTTGTACTAAATTCAAACGTACGGAAGTCGACAGAGGCCATATTCATAAACAATATTTTTTCTTCCTTGTTATCCCGCGATAACGAGATAATTAATTCGAGATCTCGAGAAAACAACTGAAACGTCTACCGCCACGTTGTGACAGGCTGACTTCGGAGCTATTTTTCATTCTGAATAGACTCGTTTTTGGTCATTATAATGTCTGGAATAATAATCGATCAGCTGATAAGGCAATATTTTGATCAGGGGTTGACACAGGGGAGGACTGCATTACGTCATTTAATTCGGGATCATTTCAAGATAAGTCCGCGGCACCTCCGCAGAAGACTGGCCCGGCTTCGTCTTTACCGACAGAGATACAGTGTTTTCTCGAGATCACGGAATAACAGTATTGTTTTCTCGAGATCATGGATTAATTGTGTCGTTTTCTCAAGATCTCAAGTTAATTCTCTTATTATTAAGGTTTTTGGTTTAATTATTGTTTTTGGGTAACTTTCCTGGTGGAGCGATACTGGCTTATCACCATGAACATAATAAACATAATATATCAGACTTATATAGTGACTGAAACAACAGGACTAAACCAGGACTAAGACAGGACTGAACCAGGACTAAGACAGGACTAAAACAGGACTAAACCAGGACTACAACAGGACTAAAACAGGACTAAAACACGACTGAACCACGACTGAAACAGGACTGAACCAGAACTAAACCAGGACTGAACCAGGACTGAACCAGAGCTAAACCAGGACTAAAACAGGACTAAACCAGGACTAAAACAGGACTAAAACAGGACTGAAACAGGGCTGAACCAGAACTAAAACGGGACTGAACCAGGACTAAAACAGGACTGAGCTAGAACTAAACCAGGACTAAAACAGGACTGAACCAGGACTAAAACAGGACTAAAACAGGACTAAAACACGACTGAACCACGACTGAAACAGAACTAAACCAGGACTGAACCAGAGCTAAACCAGGACTAAAACAGGATTAAACCAGGACTAAATCAGGACAAAAACAGGACTAAACCAGGACTAAAACAGGACTAAACCAGGACTAAAACAGGACTAAAACAGGACTGAAACAGGGCTGAACCAGAACTAAAACGGGACTGAACCAGGACTAAAACAGGACTAAAACAGGACTGAGCTAGAACTAAACCAGGACTAAAACAGGACTGAACCAGGACTAAAACAGGACTAAAACAGGACTAAAACAGGACTGAAACAGGACTGAACCAGGACTAAAACAGGACTAAAACAGGACTAAAACAGGACTGAAACAGGACTGAACCAGGACTAAAACAGGACTAAAACACGACTGAAACAGAACTAAACCAGGACTGAACCAGAGCTAAACCAGGACTAAAACAGGATTAAACCAGGACTAAATCAGGACAAAAACAGGACTAAATCAGGACTAAAACAGGACTAAACCAGCACTAAAACACGACTGAAACAGGACTAAACCAGGACTAAACCAGGACTGAACCAGGACTAAAACAGGATTGAACCAGGACTAGAAAGCTTTGTTTGTTTTCTCGAGATCACAAATTAATTGTGTAGTAGTATCAACATCGGCCATGAAAAAAAACATCTACTCGACTCTCCACGAGCTCATTCACTCGAGCCGCTGTTGGAAAAGGAGGACCAGCGTGGAGGTACCCGGCGTTAGGGCATCTGAGCGTTGTTTTTCTGGTTATTATTGTGAATCTTCCTCATATGCAGCTCTCTTTGGTCAGGTCTGTATTTGCCGCTCTATATTAGTGGCTTTAGGTCATCAATAAAGTGTGTGGAAGACTTGGCCTGGGTTAGGACCACAGTAATATAAGACTATAATGAGCGGGCGGGTAAACAGAGCGCCTGCCCGTGGAGGAGAGCGCACACACACACGCTTATTTCCCCACGGAACGAGGGAATTAAAAAAAAGAGGAAAAGATCTGTTTCATCATGGCTCTGACCCCGGACGAGCTGCAGAGAGAAAGAGAAAACGAGAGAGGAAACATGTCGAGGAGGATGGAGTGTTTTTATTGTTCTTCCTTTGTTTGTTTTTTTAACATGAAGACAATGTTTAAAATGAAGATTAAAGGTGCAGTACGTAACTTCTAAGGTCCTCTTCTTTGGTGGATTTGACCAGGACTAAACCAGGACTAGACCAGGACTAAAACAGGACTGAACCAGTACTGAACCAGGACTAAACCAGGACTAAACCAGGACTAAAACAGGTCTAAACCAGGACTGAACCAGTACTGAACCAGGACTAAACCAGGACTAAAACAGGTCCAAACCAGGACTGAACCAGTACTGAACCAGGACTAAATCAGGACTAAAAAAGAACTAAAACAGGACTAAACCAAGACTGAACCAGGACTAAATCAGGACTAGACCACGACCAAAGGTGCATTACGTAACTTCTAACGTGGCGGGTCCTCTTCCTTGGTGGATTGAACCAGGACTAAAACAGGACTGAACTAAGACTGGACCAGGACTAAAACAGGACTAAAACAGGACTAAAACAGGCCTAATACAGGACTGAACCAAGACTGAACCAGGACTAAACCAGGATTAAACCAGGACTAAACCAGAACTAGACCAGGACTAAATCAGGACTAAAAAATAACTAAAACAGGACTAAACCAAGACTGAACCAGGACTAAAACAGGACTGAACCAGAACTAAACCAGGACTAGACCAGGACTAAATCAGGACTTAAAAAGAACTAAAAAAGAACTAAAATAGAACGAAAACAGGACTAAACCAAGACTAAAACAGAACTGAACCAGGACTAAACCAGGACTAGACCATGACCAAAGTGCATTACGTAACTTCTAAGGTGCTGGGTCCTCTTATTTGGCAGATTGAACCAGGACTAAAACAGAACTAAACCAGGACTAAAACAGGACTAAACCAGGACTAAACCGGGACTGAACCAGAACTAAACCAGGACTAGACCAGGACTAAATCAGGACTAAAAAAGAACTAAAACAGGACTAAAACAGGACTAAACCAGGACTAAACCGGGACTAAATCAGGACTAAAAAAGAACTAAAACAGGACTAAAACAGGACTAAACCAGGACTAAACCGGGACTGAACCGGGGCTAAACCAGGACTGAACCAGAACTAAACCAGGACTAGACCAGGACTAAATCAGGACTAAAAAAGAACTAAAACAGGACTAAAACAGGATTAAAACAGGACTAAAACAGGACCAAAAGAGGACTGAACCAAAACTGAACCAGGACTAAACCAGGACTAAACCAGGACTAAACCAGGACTAAACCAGGACTAGACCAGGACTAGACCACGACCAAAGGTGCATTACATAACTTCTAAGGTGGCGGTTCCTCTTCTTGTTGCTTTTCTCCATTCTCTGCCTGGAATGTTCCACAGTAGGGCAGTAGACATACTGTATCTCCCTTGCACTGAAAAAGAACTAAAACAGTAAACCAGGACTGAACGAAGACTGAACCAGGACTGAACCAGGACTAAACCAGGACTAAACCAGGACTAAACCAGGACTAAAACCTTTAATCAAACTAGAAACATTTTCTTGTTGCTTTTCTCCATTCTCTGCCTGGAATGTGCCACAGTAGGGCATTACACATACTGTATCTCCCTTGCATTGGTTCAATTCCAAGTGTTTTACCGCTCAAAAATACCTTACAAAACATTCATTCTTACCATATACAGGCTCGCTTCTCCATAGATCTGACCATTAACCTGTCTCCATTGTGATTACCAAGTTTATTTTCATACTGTGGAATAGTCAAGGCAAAACAGGAATATCTCCATGGAGACGAGCAGATGGCGGAGCCTCCAAAAGAGAAGTTACACAGTGCATGTTTAAAGGTCATTTCAACTTTTTCAGATGACTTAAAGTAGTTCAGGTGAGTTCAGGTGTAAAACTTTATAATATTAGCTCGCTTATTTGGACAGTTGCCCAGTCGTGGTCTGGTTCAAATTAAACTTCTGCTTTTGGGTGAAGGATCAAAAGTTTTAAAGCAGTTAACGTCTTAAAATGTTTTTGATTTAATTATTGGTTTTGGGTAATTTTCCTGGTGGAGCGATACTGGCTTATCACCATGAACATAATAAACATAATAATTACAGTATAAATCAGACTTATACAGTGACTGAACCAGGACTGAACCAGGACTGAACCAGGACTAAACCAGGACTAAAACAGGACTAAAACAGGACTGAATCAGAACTAAACCAGGACTAAAACAGGACTGAACCTGGATGAAAACAGGACTAAACCAAGACTGAACCAAGACTGAACTAGGACTAAAACAGGACTGAACCAGAACTACAACAGGACTAAACCAGGACTAAATCAGGACTAAAAAAAGAACTAAAACAGGACTAAACCAGGACTACAACAGGACTAAACCAGGATTAAACCAGGACTAAAACAGGACTAAACCAGGACTAAAACAGGATTGAACCAGAACTAAACCAGGACTAGCTCAGGACTAAATCAGGATTAAAAAAGAACTAAAACAGTACTAAACCAGGACTGAACCAAGACTGAACCAGGACTAAACCAGGACTAAACCAGGACTAAACTAGGACTAAACCAGGACAAGACCAGGACAAGACCAGGACTAAATCAGGACTAAAAAATGACTTAAAACAGAACTAAAACAGGACTAAACCAGGGCTACAACAGAACTAAACCAGGACTGAACCAAGACTGAACCAAGACTGAACCAGGACTAAACCAGGACTAAACTAATTCTGACCCATGACTAAACCAGGATTAAACCAGGACTAAAACAGGACTAAACCAGGACTAAAACAGGACTGAACCAGAACTAAACCAGGACTAGCCCAGGACTAAATCAGGACTAAAAAAGAACTAAAACAGGACTAAACCAGGACTACAACAGGACTAAACCAGGACTGAACCAAGACTGAACCAGGACTAAACCAGGACTAAACTAATTCTGACTCAGGACTAAACCAGGATTAAACCAGGACTAAAACAGGACTAAACTAGGACTAAAACAGGATTGAAGCAGAACTAAACCAGGACTAGCTCAGGACTAAATCAGGATAAAAAAAGAACTAAAACAGTACTAAACCAGGACTGAACCAGGACTGAACCAGGACTGAACCAGGACTGAACCAGAACTAAAACAGGAGGACGCGGCGGCGGCGGCGGCTCGGTCCCCAAAGGTCCGGAGCTTTGTTCTGACGAGGCGAGTGAGGAGGTGTCGGCTGCTCTGCGGCGGCAGGTGGGACGGCGCCGACGGAGGAGGTCGGTGAGACGGGGAGGGGCCAGGTTCTGGAAGGACTTGAAGGTGATGAGGAGAACTTTGAACTGAACGCTGTATCGTACGGGGAGCCAGTTTCTCGAGGACAAAATAAACACATAATATTGTTTTTTGCCAGGAATGTCCCACTGTAAATGAAGGTATCGCCATGGAGACAAGCAACAGGCCAGGGGGTCTCCTTTATAAAGAGTGTGGAAGTACGAAAATGTTACATACATGACTTTCCACGTTCAAGTTTGGGATCTATAAGAAAAATAAATAAAAAATACAACTTTGGAAACCAGAGCTGATGAGCCCTGAACAAATTTTCAATTGTTTTTTTTTTTTTTTTGAAAGTCTATGGGGAACCTGCGTGAAGTTGGCCCTCATCAAACGCACAACTACACAAAAACTCAATCGTTTGTGCTGCGTTTGTGCTGTTTTCTGCAAAAAGTCTCGTTTGTGCTGCCTTAGTTTTTGAGATATTAACGATTCTTTTAGAGGTCAAATTGGGGTCAGCCAGTCCCCCACGAAGCTTAAAAATGCTCTAAAATGGCCCAAAATGGTGTCAGTCGTTTGTGCTGCGTTTGTGCTGTTTTCTGCTGCAAAAGTTTCATTTGTGCTGCTCCTGGTTCAGTCCTGTTTTAGTCCTGTTTTAGTTCTTTTTTTAGTCCTGGTCTAGTCCTGGTTTAGTCCTGGTTCAATCCTGTTTTAGTCCTGGTTTAGTCCTGTTCTGGTTTAGTCTTGGTTCAGTCCAGGTTCAGTCCTGTTTTAGTTCTGGTTTAGTCCTGTTTTAGTTTTTTTTTTTAGTTCTGATTTAGTCCTGGTCTAGTCCTGGTTTAGTTCTGGTTTAATCCTGTTTTAGTCCTGGTCTAGTCCTGGTTCAGTCCTATTTTAGTTCTTTTTTAGACCTGATTTAGTCCTGGTCTAGTCCTGGTTCAGTCCTATTTTAGTTCTTTTTTAGTCCTGATCTAGTCCTGGTTTAGTTCTGGTTTAATCCTGTTTTAGTCCTGGTTCAGTCCTGTTTTAGTCCTGATTTAGTCCTGGTCTAGTCCTGGTTTAATTCTGGTTCAGTCCTGTTTTAGTCCTGGTTCAGTCCTATTTTAGTTCTTTTTTAGTCGTGATTTAGTTCTTTTTTTAGTCCTGGTCTAGTCCTGGTTTAGTCCTGGTTCAATCCTGTTTTAGTCCTGGTTTAGTCCTGTTCTGGTTTAGTCTTGGTTCAGTCCAGGTTCAGTCCTGTTTTAGTTCTGGTATAGTCCTGTTTTAGTTTTTTTTTAGTTCTGATTTAGTCCTGGTCTAGTCCTGTTTTAGTCCTGGTCTAGTCCTGGTTCAGTCCTATTTTAGTTCTTTTTTAGACCTGATTTAGTCCTGGTCTAGTCCTGGTTCAGTCCTATTTTAGTTCTTTTTTATTCCTGATCTAGTCCTGGTTTAGTTCTGGTTTAATCCTGTTTTAGTCCTGGTTCAGTCCTGTTTTAGTCCTGATTTAGTCCTGGTCTAGTCCTGGTTTAATTCTGGTTCAGTCCTGTTTTAGTTCTTTTTTAGTCGTGATTTAGTCCTGGTCTAGTCCTGGTTTAGTTCTGGTTTAATCCTGTTTTAGTCCTGGTTCAGTCCTGTTTTAGTCCTGATTTAGTCCTGGTCTAGTCCTGGTTCATTCCTATTTTAGTTCTTTTTTTTGTCCCAATTTAGTCCTGGTCTAGTCCTGGTTTAGTTCTGGCTCAATCCTGTTTTAGTCCTGGTCTAGTCCTGGTTTAGTTCTGGTTCAGTCCTGTTTTAGTCCTGGTTCAGTCCTGATTTGAGGGGGGACTGGCTGACCCCAATTTGACCTATAAAAGAATCGTTTATATCTCAAAAACTAAAGCAGCACAAACGAAACCTTTTGCAGCACAAACGAAGCACAAAGGATTGACATAGTTTTTGTGTAGGTGTGTGTTTGATGGGGGCCAACTTCACGCAGGTCTATGAGGAAAATCTATGAGAAATGTTACTCTGGAAATTGGTGGTTAGGCTCCACGTATTTAAAACGACACATTTAACAATAATATTACGGTTTCTCTTCTCGTTGACCCTCTGAAGTTGTATTTACAGTGGTTCTCGTCTGTTTGAATAATCTTTATTCTCCAGACGAGACAGAAAGCGTCTGAGCTCAGAGAGAAAAGCAGTGAGTAAGTTTGGAGAAGTCTGAGGAAGTTTGAGAAAGTTTGAGGGAGTTTGTGTTTTGTCTGTACAGTTTGAGAAAGAACTCGACTTGAAGTTTTAGAACATAAGCTGTATCAAGGACTAAACCAGAACTAAAAGAGGACTGAACCAGGAATGAACCAAAACTGAAACATGACTGAACCAGGACTGAACCAGGACTGAACCAGGACTGAACCCGGACTGAACCAGGACTAAACCAGGACTAAACCAGAACTAAAACAGGACTAAACCAGGACTAGACCAGGACTAGACCAGGACTAAATCAGGACTGAACCAGGACTAAAACAGGATTAAACCAGAACTAAACCAGTACTAGACCAGGACTAAATTAGAACTAAAAAAAGAACTAAAACAGGACTGAACCAGGACTAAACCAGGACTAGACCAGGACTAAAACAGGATTAAACCAGAACTAAACCAGTACTAGACCAGGACTAAATTAGAACTAAAAAAAGAACTAAAACAGGACTGAACCAGGACTAAACCAGGACTAGACCAGGACTAAAACAGGATTAAACCAGAACTAAACCAGGACTAGACCAGGACTAAATTAGAACTAAAAAAAAGAACTAAAAAAGGACTGAACCAGGACTAAAACAGGATTGAACCAGGACTAAATCAGGACTAGACCAGGACTAAATCAGGACTAAAAAAGAACTAAAACAGGACAAGCATGTGGCGAACCCCTTTCCTAGAAAAGTTACATAATTCACTCGTAAAGGCCGTGTACGGTGGTCCCTCGTTTACCGCGGTGGTTACGTTCTAAAAATAACCCACAATCCGCAAATGTTTTAATGTTTTAATGTTGCTGTTATTGTCAGTTGTCGTTGTTTTATTGTTTTTGCTGTGGTGTCACCTGCCCAGGTACTACAGATGGAAATTAGCATTCTTGCTATAATCTGGCATATTTACACTGCAATGCTGCAGATGTTCATTAATATGCACTGTCCCTATTAAATAAAGAATAAATAAAATAAATCAATAAGTAGTCAGCTTTATATTTTTATTATACATGTTTTAATTTCATAGCATTTATATAGCGCCTTTCATGACACCCAAAGCGCTTTACAGTTCATTGTTCGTTCATTCCACACTTGGTGATGGTAAGATAGTTCTGTAGCCACAGCTGCCCTGGGGCAGACTGACGGAAGCAAGGCTGCCAATCTGCGCCATCGGCCCCTCCGACCACCTCCAACACTCACACACACTCCACTTTCATACTAGGCAATGTGGGTGAAGTGTCTTGCCTAAGGACACAATAACAGTTTTTGTGACTGGCGCCCCCCTGTGGCTCCTGGAATTCCCACTGGTCTCCCACCCGAGTCCTGACCACACCCTGCTGAGCTTCTGAGATCTGATGAGATCAGGCTTTGACAATTTGGGCCTCATTTTAAGGTTGTAAACTAGGGCTGTCAGTTTAACACGTTAATTAGATTAATTAAAGGGATAGTGCGTTTTTTGATGTTAATCTGTATGGGTTTCCTTCTAAAAGTTACGTGCGGTAACACCGGCTTACCTGACATTTTGCGCTCAGCCCGGTTCTGCTCGCGCTCTGGAGCTCAGGTAATTAGGTCCGGTGAGTTCGTGGGGACTCGTAATGAAGCTTGTTTTTCTTCTCAAAACAAAACATTTGTCCGAAAGGTGATATATTTGCATCCCAAACAGTTGTCCACAAAAAATCCAGCAGCGTATTTTTGCATTTGCATATCTCGTCTCGATTCGTATCACTGCGCTCACATTAGCTGCCTGTTGCCTGTTCACTCGTAAACTTCCCCTTACGGTGGACCACATCCGCCCTTCACTTCCGCTAAAGGTTAATAGGCTAATAATAAGTAACAGGAATGCGAAAATACGCTGCTGGATTTTTTGTGGACAACTGTTTGGGACGCAAATATATCACCTTTCGGACAAATGTTTTGTTTTGAGAAGAAAAACAAGCTTTATTACGAGTTCCCGCGAAGTTACCGGACCTAATTACCTGAGCTCCAGAACGCGAGCAGAACCGGGCTGAGCGCAAACTGTCAGAGGTAAGCCGGTGTTACCGCACGTAACTTTTAGAAGGAAACTCATACAGATTTTTTTTAAAACGCACTATCCCTTTAACACGTTAATTAGATGAATTAATTACGCTGCAAATTAACGTGTTATAAAAATTAACGCAATTAATTATGAGCGGCAATTCAGTGCGGCGCATTTTAAATTTGGCGTGCGGCGAGCGAATCGCTGCCAGGGCCTTTGAATGGCAAGTTTATTTATAAAAAGAACGAAGACGAGACGATCGTCAATAACGCCGTGATTTGGAGCTTTTGTCAAAAATAATTTTCCGATCACCGAAGCTGCTCCAGCCTGACGGATCATTTGAACGACAAACAATAAATTCCATCGTTGCCGGTAAATTAGATTAATTAATTACACTGTAAATTAACGCGTTAAACTGACAGCCCTATTTCGCAGTATGGAAATAAACTCGGTAATCACAATGGAGACAGGTTAATGGTCAGATCTATGGAGAAGAGAGCCTGTATATCGTAAGAATTCATGTTTTCTAAGGTATGTTTGAGCTATAAAACACCTGAAATTGAACAAATGCAAGACAGATATGTTTAATGACCTACTGTGGAACATTGCAGGCAAAAATAACATCTCCATGGAGACAAGCAAGTCGCAGACCCTCCACCTTAGATGTTCCATACCTCTAAGGCTAATGATCGCTCTGCCATTACGCGACGTCGCTACATCACACTTCTCCACTGGGGAAAAACGACAACATCTCCTCTTCCCTCCAGCTACAAAAACAGACGGTGAAAAAAGAAATCTACTTTTTGTTTGTTTGTTTTTTTTACCTCTCCCGTGTCTTCTTTTTCTGCTAATTAAGGCACGATTTGACCCGGAGCTGCGGGGTAAGTTCACGAGCGTTAGCATCACGTAGCTAGGTGCGACAGCGAGAAAAATACTTTGCTAATTACAGTTTTCTTCAGCGTGTAAACATCTCACATTTTCACACCTCGGATGGAGGACGAAGAGTTTTTGACTAAAGTTTGTCTTGATATAAGATTCAGAAGAGATGCATTTATTGACGACATAAAAAAAAAAGCGATCAAAACAGCGTCGTATTGAGCTGTTTTCTTCTAATTAGGAGAAACATCAACACAGGGAACGAGGCGTAAACATGAGGAGGTCTGACCTTAGCCAACATCCAACAGTATAAATTCTTCAAAAGTGTCAGAGATAAAGGCTGAACGGAATAAACATGAAAGATCTGCAGGCTGGACTGGAGGGACGACTGTAACGGGGTCTACGAGAAGAACATGAGCAGACTCTACTTCATGAAGAAGCTCAGGTCTTTCAATGTCCATCCATCCATTTTCTTCCGCTTATCCGGGGTCGGGTCTAGGGGGCAAAAGTCTAAACAGGGACTCCCAGACTTCCTTCACCCTGGGCACTTCCTCCAGCTCCTCCGGGGGAACCCCAAGGTGTTCCCAGGCCAGCCAAGAGACATAGTCCCTCTAGCGTGTCCTGGGTCTTCCCCGGGGCCTCCTCCCGGTGGGACATGCCCGGAACACCTCCCGAGGGAGGCGTCCAGGAGGCGTCCAGAACAGACGCCCGAGCCGCCTCAGCTGCTCCTCTTGACGTGGAGAAGCAGCGGCTCTACTCCGAGCTCCTCCCGTATGACTGAGCTCCTCATCCTATCTCGAAGGGAGCGCCCAGCCTCTCTGCGGAGGAAACTCATTGTTTCACTGCGTGCACATGGACGAGTGTAATCCGATTGCAAACGGATTGGGATCGTATCGAATTCATGTGCACAGGCTAAGGATCGTGTGGGATTTCATTCTTCAATGACATGTGTATTTACATATGTAAATTGTAATCTCTCTGTGTACAAGTATACTGTTTGACTTTTGTCTAGTGTTCCTGTATGTTTTTTAAACTAGTGTTCTGAAAGCAGCTAAGTGTAACTCAATACGTTTACATACTTGTAGGCTGTGGGGGTTGTAATTGGACCCACTTGTTTTTCTCTGCTATTTCAAGTTGTTGGTGGGTTAACTTATAGGCCCTTCTATAGCTGGGAGGTGTCATGGGATGTCCACCTGTCCCAATCCATCACTACTGGTAAATTCCCCTCCTGTGATTGGCTAGCTGTGGGGGCTTATGTCATGGCATACCACAGAGCTGTATTTAAAGACAGCAGCCCTCTGTGCTCTGTGTGATGGGGGTGAAGACACGACGCCTGTCTGTGATGAAGACAACATGTAACTGAAGATGTCACCATTTATGTTTGTATATCTGCCTAATTCGACATTAAATGCTGATAACCTCCATCTCCAGATTCTGCCTTTCTTCAGATTCATTTTCCATAAAACTGACAATCGTATAGGGATTGGTTTCCTGAGTCAGATTGGAACCCCTGGCTTAGGCCGATAGTAATCCATATGGTGCCGCCTTGTGCACGATATCGGATCGGATTGGCGTACTGCGCATGTGTGGGAATTCTCACCAGGGATTTCACCTGGAAGTGGCAGGAGGCGCCGACGCCGTCACAAGTAGCGATTTTTGCCAGAAAAGTCAGACGAAATCATGGCTGCGAAGAAAGAATGCACAACACGTACACCAATGCTGCTCCGTCAAACTCCTCGAGCACCATCTTTGTATACCGCCACATAGTTTGTTGTGTTTTTATCGAGTAGCCATCACCCGGAAGTAGTTGGACTACAGCGCCACATAGCGTAGCGGAGCCGGCCAGGTCGCTGACCATTATCCGATTACACAAGTTTCATGTACACTTGGATTATAGGACAGACCACCTGACGAGTAACGGGATCGGATTTGGAGAAATCCAGTCTGATCTTACCATGTGCACGCAGTGACTGAGGGACAGGAGGACACTGGACAAACTGCTCTCCATCATGGACACTCCTGCTTAGTAGAGGGACAGATAATACTCCCTACAACTGTATTTAGCTGTGATTGGATATTTTTAGGGCTGTCAGTTTAACGTGTTGATTAGATTAATTAATTCCACTGCAAATTAACGCGCAATTAGAATTAACGCGCAAACCAGAGTCAGATCTGTGGAGAGGTGAGCCTCGGCGTGGTAAGAATGGATTTGTAAAAGATATTTGGGCGGTAAACATGACATTATGGAACATTTTCCCCAAACGATAACAAGAATGTGTTTTTGTCATTTAGGTTTTGTATTGCGCTGGTAAAACTCACATCTCCACAAACTTCTCTATTCTTGCTCCTCCTCCTCCTCTCCTCACCTCCTCCTCCTCTCCTCATCATCACCTCCTCCTCTCCTTCTCTCCTCCTCCTCTCCTCTCTCTCTCTCTCTGCTCTCTCTCTGTTCCTCTCCTCGTTGTCCTCATGTTTTCTTGTCCTTCTCTCCTCTTACTCACCTTTATCACTCTCTTCCTCTTCTCCCTGTTTGTCCTCTTGTTTTCTTGTCCTCTTCTCCTCTCCTTCTCTTCACCTTTCTTTCCTTCTCTCTCTCTTTCTCTCTCTAAAAAGAACAGAAGCAGGCAGGCAAGATCATTTCCCATGTTTCTTTCCCTTCTCTCTCTCTCTCTCTTGCTCCCTCCCTCTGTTTGCCCCATGTTTTCTTGCTCTCCTTCTCCTCCTCCTCTTCTCCTCTATCTCTTTCTCCCCCTCTCTCTTTCTCTCCTCCATGTTTGTCCTCATGTTTTCTTGTCCTCTTCTCCTCTCCTTCTCTTCACGCTTGTTCCCCTCTCTCTCTCTCTCTCTCTCTCTCTCTCTCTCAAATAAATGTTTTCTTGTTCTCCTCTTCCTCACCTTTCCCTCTTCTCTTCTGTCCCTTTCTCTCCTTCTCTCTTCCTCTCCTTTCTTGTCTTCCTCCTCTCCTCTTCCTCACTTCTCTCTCTCTCGCTCTTCCTCCCTTCCATGTTTTCTTGTCCTCCTGTTCCTCACCTCTTTTCCTCTCTTCTTCCATGCGTCCCTGGTGGTTGCTTCTCCTCCTCTTCCTCTCTTGCTCCACGTTCACCCTCATGTTTTCTTCTCCTCCTCTTCCTCCCTTCCATGTTTTCTTCTTCTTCTCCTCCTCTTCCTCACCTGTTCCTCCACGTTTACCCTCGTGTTTTCTCCTCCTCCTCTTCCTCACCTCTCTGTTTGATTAAACCGGACTCTCGGCCTGGACACGCCCCCCGCTGCGTAGCGCCGTGAAGCTAACGCCGCTATTAACCTTTACCGCCGGCGATCTGCTCCGTCTCCACAGGCCCGCGGAGAAACCGAGACACGAGCCGAGATGGACGCCGCCGTGTGTCTGCCGAGAGCCAAACGAGCCAAACGAGCCAAACGAGCGGCTCTCTGGCGTCTCGGGCAGGAGGTTGTGGGTTAGACTCCTGATCTCTGCCTTCTGTCTCTTGTCTATCGTTTTATCTCCATGGAGACTAAACCAGACCAAGTTAAGGGTCAGATCTGTGGAGAGGTGCTGAATGTCTGTTTTTGGAGGTATTTTTGAGCAGTAAAACCACCTGATGTAATTAAAACATTTGAAGTATCTCCATAGAAACAAGCAGGTGATGGACCCCCGACCAAAAAGTTACACAGTGCACCTTTAGGGATTAAAGGTTCCATATCATGCAAAATGTACTTTTTTTGTTGATACTTTTGACCTGGAGAAGAAAAGAAAGAATAAAGAAAGATGATAAAAGGAGAAATTCAATTTGTCAACTGGACAAACAAACTTTGTCCAGTTGACAAATTGAATTTCTCCTTTTATCATGGATTCTACCTGGACGACTGAGGGACTCTTCACGCAAGAAAGAACAATGTTTACTGCCGTACATTCCAGGCTAAGCCATAACTTCTCCAGAAATGTTCCAGAGTGCAACTTTAAAGGTCCTGTATTACGCAAAATGGACTCTTGTGAGTTTTAAGTGAGAGCCCTGCACTCCGGATGGAGATACACGTTTAGACCTGGTTTGGACCTGGTTTAAACCTGGTTTAGGCCTTGTTTGGACGATAGTTTAGACCTGGTTTAGACCTGGTTTAGACCTCGTTTAGACCTGGTTTGGACCTGGTTTAAACCTGGTTTAGGCCTTGTTTGGACGATAGTTTAGACCTGGTTTAGACCTGATTTAGACCTCGTTTAGACCTGGTTTGGACCTGGTTTAAACCTGGTTTAGGCCTTGTTTGGACGATAATTTAGACCTGGTTTAGACCTGGTTTAGACCTGGTTTAGACCTGGTTTGGACCTGGTTTAAACCTGGTTTAGGCCTTGTTTGGACGATAGTTTAGACCTGGTTTAGACCTTGTTTAGACCTGGTTTAGACTTGGTTTGGACCTTGTTTAGACCTGATTTAGACCTGGTTTGGACCTTGTTTAGACCTGTTTTGGACCTTGTTTAGACCTGGTTTGGACCTTGTTTAGACCTGATTTAGACCTGGTTTGGACCTTGTTTAGACCTGTTTTGGACCTTGTTTAAACCTGGTTTGGACCTTGTTTAGACCTGATTTAGACCTGGTTTGGACCTTGTTTAGACCTGTTTTGGACCGTGTTTAGACCTGGTTTGGACCTTGTTTAGAGCTGATTTAGACCTGGTTTGGACCTGGTTTAGACCCGATTTTGACCTTGTTTAACAGTGCGGCACCGGACATGTTTTGAAAGGTCACTGCGAGAGCGGGACTGCACCATGTGAGAGCGGGTGGGATGATAAATATGAGTAAAGTAAAATATACTAATGATTCATCTATCATACATAATTTGTGCTCGATATTTTATTTGGCATTAATAAAAACATTTTGATCAGCCTAAACTTGCAGAAGTGTCTAATCTCTCGTGTTTGATAAAAGATTTGAAGACATGGCAGAAGAACAGAGCAGCTCCAGTGAATCTCACTGTGCTTCAGAAGTCAGTCACTTCTTTCAAGAGTGGTACATTCATCGTCAAAAAAGCAAGAAACCTGAAATCAAACATTTGGAAGTCTTTTTTGCTTGTGTACGACGCAGAGGGAAATCAGCTTCTCTTTGCCTGTTGTGATTAGAGCCAAAAGGTTCTGACATACATCAGGCTGAATAACCAAGTATGTACAGTACATACATGTCTAAACCAGGTCTAAACCAGGTCTAAACCAGGTCTAAACCAGGTCTAAACCAGGTCTAAACCAGGTCTAAATCAGGTCTAAATCAGGTCTAAATCAGGTCTAAACCAGGTCTAAACCAGGTCTAAACCAGGTCTAAACCAGGTCTAAACCAGGTCTAAATCAGGTCTAAATCAGGTCTAAACCAGGTCTAAATCAGGTCTAAACCAGGTCTAAACCAGGTCTAAACCAGGTCTAAATCAGGTCTAAACCAGGTCTAAACCAGGTCTAAACCAGGTCTAAATCAGGTCTAAACCAGGTCTAAACCAGGTCTAAACCAGGTCTAAACCAGGTCTAAATCAGGTCTAAACCAGGTCTAAACCAGGTCTAAACCAGGTCTAAACCGGGTCTAAACAAGGTCTAAACCAGGTCTAAACCGGGTCTAAACTGGGTCTAAACCAGGTCTAAACCAGGTCTAAACCAGGTCTAAACCAGGTCTAAACCAGGTCTAAACAAGGTCTAAACCAGGTCTAAACCGGGTCTAAACTGGGTCTAAACCGGGTCTAAACCGGGTCTAAACCGGGTCTAAACAAGGTCTAAACCAGGTCTAAACCAGGTCTAAACCAGGTCTAAACCGGGTCTAAACAAGGTCTAAACCAGGTCTAAACCGGGTCTAAACTGGGTCTAAACCAGGTCTAAACCGGGTCTAAACTGGGTCTAAACAAGGTCTAAACCAGGTCTAAACCAGGTCTAAACCAGGTCTAAACCGGGTCTAAACCGGGTCTAAACAAGGTCTAAACCAGGTCTAAACCGGGTCTAAACTGGGTCTAAACCAGGTCTAAACCGGGTCTAAACTGGGTCTAAACAAGGTCTAAACCAGGTCTAAACCAGGTCTAAACCAGGTCTAAACCGGGTCTAAACAAGGTCTAAACCAGGTCTAAATCGGGTCTAAACTGGGTCTAAACAAGGTCTAATCCAGGTCTAAACCAGGTCTAAACCTTCGTCTAAACCAGGTCTAAACCAGGTCTAAACCAGGTCTAAACCATCATCTAAACAAGGTCTAAACAAGGTCTAAACAAGGTCTAAACCAGGTCTAAACCAGGTCTAAACCAGGTCTAAACCATCATCTAAACAAGGTCTAAACAAGGTCTAAACAAGGTCTAAACCAGGTCTAAACCGGGTCTAAACAAGGTCTAAACCGGGTCTAAACCGGGTCTAAACCAGGTCTAAACCAGGTCTAAACCATCATCTAAACAAGGTCTAAACCAGGTCTAAACCAGGTCTAAACCAGGTCTAAACCTGGCCTCGCTGGTCTGGGATTAACACTTTGTTGACACGGCAATAAATACGTCACCAAGTTTCCACTTAAGGAATTATGTGTGCGCGTTTTTATTTCATTTTTATTTTTTTGTATTTTTTTTGTTTTTTTCTGAGCCAATGAAAAGACCTTCGAAAGTGAATGTTCTTGCAGGATCTGCAGGCGGGAGCGGGAATGAAAATTGTGTTCCGCGCAGACCTCTACTTTAAGTTTTAATCCTCAAAAAATGTTTAAACGAATTCTGTTTTCAGTCTGTGTCGGTTGTTCAGCATCCGTCATTTTATTGTTGTATTTTTTTTCCACTTTTCTCATTTTTTTCATATTTTTTCCTTCGAGGGTCACGGGTTCAAACTCCGTCTCGACAAACAGCCAAAAACCCCTTTAGAAGATGGAGCTCTTTGTTGGAGTCTTATTTTTCCTTAACCTCTCGTCTCCTCTCTCCTCCTTTATTCTCTCCTCTCTCCTTTAACCTCTCCTCTCTCCTCCTTTAACTTCTCGTCTCTCATCTCCTTTCTCCCCCGCTTTTCTCTCCTCTCTCCTCCTTTCCCTCCTTCTCTTTTACACTTTCCCCTCTCTTCTCCTCCTCTATCTTCTCCTCTTTAACCTCTCTTCCTCTCTCCTCCTCTCCTTTAACCTCTCCTTTCTCCTACCATCTTCTCTCTCCTCCCCTTTTCTCTCTTCTCCTCTTGTCCCTTCTCTTCCTCTCTCCTCCTTTCCCCTCTCTCTACTCCTCTCTCTCCTCCTCTCCTCTCCTTTAACCTCTCTTCCCCATCCTCTCTTCCTCTCTCCCCTCCGCTTTAACCTCTCCTTTCTCCTCTTCTCTTCTCTCCTCCTCTCCTCTCTCCTTTAACCTCTCTTCTTTTTCCCCCTCTCCTCCCCCTCTCCTCACGTCTGTCGTCTCTCCATCCTCCAGGTGGACTCAGGTGTTCCCTCTCTCCTCTCCTCTCTCTCCTCCCTCTTTCCTCCTCTCTCCTCCTCCTCTCTCTCCTCCTCTCTCTTCCTCTCTCTCTCCTCTCTCTTCTCTTCTTCTCATCTGTCTCTCCGTCCTCAGGTGGACTCAAGTGTTCCCTCTCTCCTCTCCTCTCCTTCTCCTCCCTCTCTCCTCTCCTCCTCTCTCTTCTTGTCTGTCTCTCCGTCCTCAGGTGGCCTCAAGTGTTCCCTCTCTCCTCTCCTCTCTCCTCCTCTCCTCTTTTCCTCTCATCTGTCATCTCTCCATCCTCCAGGTGGACTCAGGTGTTCCCTCTCTCTCCTCTCCTCCTCTCTCTCCTCCCCCTCTCCTCCTCTCTTCTCGTCTCATCTGTCGTCTCAAGATCCTCAGATGGACTCAGGTGTTCCTTCTCTCCTCTTCCCTCCTCTCTCCTCCTCTCTCCTCCTCCCTTCTCGTCTCTGTCCTCACTTGGACTCATGTGTTCCCTCTCTCCTCCTCTCCTCTCTCCTCCCCCTCTCCTCTCTCCTCCTCTCTCTCCTCTTTAACTTCTTCCTCTCTCTCCTCCTTCTCTCTTCTCATCTGTCATCTCTCCATCCTCAGGTGGACTCATTTGTTCCCTCTCTCCTCTCCTCCTCTCCTCTCTTCTCTCCATCCTCAGGTGGACTCAGGTGTTCCCTCTCTCCTCCCCTCCTCTCTTCTCCTCCTCTCTTCTCGTCCTCAGGTGGTCTCAGGTGTTCCCTCTCTCTCGTCTCATTGTCCGCCGCCTAAACTCTGCCCTGAGCATCAATCCCAGCATGCACCTCTGCCCCCCACGCTCCGTTTTACCCATCATGCATCAGTCCAGCAGCTGGGGCTCGTGACATGTGGCCCAATAAAGACCAGGGGCATGCTGGGAAAAAACGCTCCGCACAAACAGAAGGAAAAAACGCTCCGCACAAACAGACGGACGAAGATTAAACCTGCGGGAACTTAAAGGGCTTGTGTCACGATTCTGATCTACAGCACAAAAGTCTGGACACACCTCAAAAAGTCTGGACACACCTCAAAATCTTCTCAAGACCTGGTTTAGATCTGGTTTAGACCTGGTTTAGACCTAGTTTAGACCTGGTTTAGACCTGATTTACACCTGGTTTAGACCTGGTTTAGACCTGGTTTAGACCTGGTTTAGACCTGGTTTAGACCTGGTTTAGACCTTGTTTAGACCTGGTTTAGACCTAATTTATACCTGGTTTAGACCTGGTTTAGACTTTGTTTAGACCTGGTTTAGACCTTGTTTAGACCTGGTTTAGACCTTGTTTAGACCTGGTTTAGACCTAATTTATACCTGGTTTAGACCTGGTTTAGACCTTGTTTAGACCTGGTTTAGACCTTGTTTAGACCTGGTTTAGACCTTGTTTAGACCTGGTTTAGACCTTGTTTAGACCTGGTTTAGACCTTGTTTAGACCTGGTTTAGACCTTGTTTAGACCTGGTTTAGACCTTGTTTAGACCTGGTTTAGACCTAATTTATACCTGGTTTAGACCTGGTTTAGACTTTGTTTAGACCTGGTTTAGACCTGGTTTAGACCTTGTTTAGACCTTGTTTAGACCTGGTTTAGACCTAATTTATACCTGGTTTAGACCTGGTTTAGACTTTGTTTAGACCTGGTTTAGACCTTGTTTAGACCTGGTTTAGACCTTGTTTAGACCTGGTTTAGACCTTGTTTAGACCTTGTTTAGACCTTGTTTAGACCTGGTTTAGACCTAATTTATACCTGGTTTAGACCTGGTTTAGACCTGGTTTAGACCTTGTTTAGACCTGGTTTAGACCTTGTTTAGACCTTGTTTAGACCTGGTTTAGACCTTGTTTAGACCTGGTTTAGACCTAATTTATACCTGGTTTAGACCTGGTTTAGACCTGGTTTAGACCTTGTTTAGACCTGGTTTAGACCTTGTTTAGACCTTGTTTAGACCTGGTTTAGACCTTGTTTAGACCTGGTTTAGACCTAATTTATACCTGGTTTAGACCTGGTTGAGACTTTGTTTAGACCTGGTTTAGACCTTGTTTAGACCTGGTTTAGACCTTGTTTAGACCTGGTTTAGACCTTGTTTAGACCTGGTTTAGACCTTGTTTAGACCTGGTTTAGACCTAATTTATACCTGGTTTAGACCTGGTTTAGACCTGGTTTAGACCTGGTTTAGACCTTGTTTAGACCTGGTTTAGACCTGGTTTAGACCTTGTTTAGACCTGGTTTAGACCTTGTTTAGACCTTGTTTAGACCTTGTTTAGACCTGGTTTAGACCTAATTTATACCTGGTTTAGACCTGGTTTAGACTTTGTTTAGACCTGGTTTAGACCTTGTTTAGACCTGGTTTAGACCTTGTTTAGACCTGGTTTAGACCTTGTTTAGACCTGGTTTAGACCTAATTTATACCTGGTTTAGACCTGGTTTAGACCTGGTTTAGACCTGGTTTAGACCTGGTTTAGACCTGGTTCACTGAGGAGTTACACAGATAGGAGGACACATGGGAATAGAGAAGAAAATTCTACAATTTAATGTTGAAACTCAGATTGTGGAAATGAAGCTTTGTCCTCGTGGATCAGCTGTGACATTACTGTATCCTCCACTACCCAGCATGCACCTCTCCACCACCTGGGGCCCACCTCAAGCACTTTGTGAACCATTTAATTATTTATTTAATTCCGTTTTTTTAAAGGGGCATTGTGTAACTTCTAGTGGAGGCTCCATCAGACGCTTTTCTTCATGCAGATGTTTTTGCTTTGGCTGGAATGTTTCACAGTGTGGCTTTAAACCTTTCTATATTCATGTTTTTTGATGAGGTAACAGCATTTAACTTGGTTTAAAGTGCTCAAGAGTCAATGTTGCGTAATATAGAGGAGTTAGACCTGATATAGTCCTGGTTTAGTCCTGGTTTAGACCTGGTTTAGACCTGGTTTAAAGCTTGTTTAGACCTGGTTTAGACCTGGTTTAGACCTGTTTTAGACCCGGTTTAGACCTGGTTTAGACCCGGTTTAGTAGAGCTTGTTTAGACCTGGTTTAGACCTGGTTTAGACCTGGTTTAAAGCTTGTTTAGACCTGGTTTAGACCTGGTTTAGACCTGTTTTAGACCCGGTTTAGACCTGGTTTAGACCCGGTTTAGTAGAGCTTGTTTAGACCTGGTTTAGACCTGGTTTAGACCCAGTTTAGACCTGGTTTACAACTGGTTTAGACCTGGTTTAGACCCAGTTTAGACCTGGTTTAGACCTGGTTTAGACCCAGTTTAGACCTGGTTTAGAGCTTGTTTAGACCTGGTTTAGACCTGGTTTAGACCTGGTTTAGACCTGTTTTAGACCCGGTTTAGACCTGGTTTAGACCCGGTTTAGTAGAGCTTGTTTAGACCTGGTTTAGACCTGGTTTAGACCTGGTTTAGACCCAGTTTAGACCTGGTTTAGAGCTTGTTTAGACTAGGGGTGGGTATTGGCAAAGAAGTCACGATTCAATTCGAATCACGATTCATATGCCACGATGTGATACTATCACAATGCATCACGATACTTGAATTATTGCGATGCATTGCAATATATTTGACATACTTCAGTGAAAATGTACCAAAAAAAAGAGGATAATTTAAATATCAGTGGCTGTGTATCTGGGTAGTGTCTTCAATTGATACATAACTCTGAGCAACTCAATTCATAACTGAATTTATTGAATAACAAAAACAAATAAACCAAACCAATAACAAAAAAAGTGCATAAGATTTTTTCGAAAACAAAAAATGATGTTCAAACATTTGCCATTTTGGAGGTAGCTACCATCATAACAAACAATACCCTTTCACAAAGAAAAAAGTGCATAGGATTTGTAAAAAAACAACTAATAATTAGTTTATTTATTTATTAATAATGAATGAATTAATTAATTAATTATTAATAAATAATAATAATCGATTTTTGGCATCAAGAATCGATGCAGTATATTATGAAAGTTAGTATCACGATGCATTGTCATGACGGTTCTTTTGCACACCCCTAGTTTAGACCTGGTTCAGACCTGGTTTAGACCTGGTTCAGACCTGGTTTAGACCTGGTTCAGACCTGGCTGACAGAAGCAGACAGGAGCAGGATATGTTCTTTTTGGCCTAATGTTCCAGGGGAGTTAGACCCCATCTAGTCCTGGTTTAATCCTGGCTTAGTCCTGGTTTAGACCTGGTTTAGACCTGTTTTAGACCTGGTTTAGACCTGTTTTAGACCTTGTTTAGACCTGGTTAAGAGCTTGGTTGGACCTGGTTTAGACCTGGATTAGACCTGGTTTAGACCTGGTTTAGACCTGGTTTAGACCTGGTTTAGACCTGGTTTAGACCTGGTTTAGACCTGGTTTAGACATGGTTTAGAGCTTGTTTAGACCTGGTTCAGACCTGGCTGACAGAAGTAGACAGGAGCAGGATATGTTCTTTTTGGCTTAATGTTCTAGGGGAGTTAGACCCGATCTAGTCCTGTCTTAGTCCTGTCTTAGTCCTGGCTTAGACCTGGTTTAGACGTGGTTTAGACCTGGTTTAGAAATGGTTTAGACCTGGTTCAGACCTGGTTTAGACCTGGTTTAGACATGGTTTAGACATGGTTTAGAGCTTGTTTAGACCTGGTTCAGACCTGGCTGACAGAAGCAGACAGGAGCAGGATATGTTCTTTTTGGCTTAATGTTCTAGGGGAGTTAGACCCGATCTAGTCCTGTCTTAGTCCTGTCTTAGTCCTGGCTTAGACCTGGTTTAGACCTGGTTTAGACCTGGTTTAGAAATGGTTTAGACCTGGTTCAGACCTGGCTGACAGAAGCAGACAGGAGCAGAACCAGGGGAGAAGACAGCTGCAGGATATGTTATGGATATGTTATTTTTGGCTTGATGTTCCAGGGGAGTTAGACCTGATATAGTCCTGGTTTAGACTTGGTTTAGACCTCATTTAGACCTGGTTTAGTCCTGGTTCAGACCTGGTTCAGTCTGCTGTAATCTAACCTATAAATCTTGTCATGAGCTAAAGCATTTAAAGTCCACAGTTGGAGGAACATTGGTAAAAATAATGGAGATCTCCAGGTCCCTCTGGTCCTCCTCGCTCCTGCCTGTGTGTAATGGCCCATGGTGTAAATGTCCGTATCGACCCGAACGCACCACGCATTTGTTTTAATGGAGCAGGATGCGTTTAAGGCCCTCCTCCTGCACGTAAAGAGTCTATTAGTCCTGATGGAGCGCCGTAATTATCTGACACTTAAATGCAACACGAGGAGAGATAATGGGAACCAACCAGAAGCCAGAGTATGGCTGAGATAAGACTAAAACCAGGACTAATGTGGATCTAGACCAGGGTTAGACCAGGGCAGGACCATGGTTAGACCAAAATTAAACCAGAACTGAACCAGGACTGAACCAGAACTGAACCAGAACTGAACCAGGACTAATGTGAATCTAGACCAGGGTTAAACCTGTACAGGACCACGATTAGACCAGGACAGGACCAGGGTTAGACTAAAATTAAACCAGAGTTGGACCAGGACTGAACCAGAACTGAACCAGAACTGAACCAGGACTGAACCAGGACTGAACCAGAATTGATCCAGGACTAATGTGGATCTAGACCAGGGTTAGACCGGGACAGGACCCGGGTTAGACCAGGACTAAACCAGAGTTGGATCATGACTGAACCAGGACTAATGTGGATCTAGACCAGGGTTAGGCCGGGAAAGGACCAGGGTTAGACCAAAATTAAACCAGAGTTAGACCAGAACTGAACCAGAACTGAACCAGAACTGAACCAGGACTGAACCAGGACTGAACCAGAACTGAACCAGGACTGAACCAGGACTGAACCAGGACTGAACCAGGACTGAACCAGAACTGAACCAGGACTAATGTGAATCTAGACCAGGGTTAAACCTGTACAGGATCACAGTTAGACCAGGACAGGACCAGGGTTAGTCCAAGATTAAACTAGAGTTGGACCAGGACTGAACCAGGACTAATGTGGATCTCGACCTGGGCTAGGCCGGGAAAGGACCAGGGTTAGACCAGGACAGGACCATGGTTAGACCAAAATTAAACCAGAGTTAGACCAGAACTGAACCAGAACTGAACCAGAACTGAACCAGGACTGAACCAGGACTGAACCAGGACTGAACCAGAACTGAACCAGGACTAATGTGGATCAAGGGTTAAACCTGGACAGGACCACGGTTAGACCAGGACAGGACCAGGGTTAGGCCAAAATTAAACAAGAGTTGGAGCAGGACTGAACCAGAACTGAACCACTGCTAAACCAGGACTAATGTGGATCTAGACAAGGGTTAGACCAGGACAGGACCACGGTTAGACCAGGACTAAACCAGATTTAGACCAGGACTAAACCAGACAAATCTGGCTCTAAACCAGGGTTAAAACCAGGCCTGGGACTAAACCAGGTTTAGATTTTGATTAAATGTGGACCAATCCTGGATTACATTAGAACTAGACCAGATTTAGACCAGGACTAAAGGAGGCCTATTCTCGGTCTAACCTTGATCTAAACCAGGGGTCGGCAACCCGCGGCTCCAGAGCCGCATGCAGCTCTTTGATCCCTCTCAGTACATTGGTTCCTCATTTATCGCTGGGGTTACATTGTAAAATAACCCGCGATAGGCTAAATCAGTGAAGTAGTCAGCTTTATATCGCGTGTATAAATATGCGTGTATTCCACAGTTCCTCTGACCGAGGCGCCTGGCGCCGCTGCGCTGTTGCGGGTTTTGTTGTAGTGAGAACGCTTCCGTGCGCTCTCAGGACTGGTTCCACCGCCTGGACTCCAGGTTCCACCAGTTCGTTCTGCGGAAACACTGCCGCTACTTCCCGATGCGCATTAACCACCCGGAGAAGTGTGCGCGCGGACATGTGCACCTGCTCATCGTGGTCAAATCCGTGACAGAGCATGACCGGCGCGACCAGCCCCAGGTGAGACGCACGGCCGCGGCCCTTCTGGCATGTGCCCAAATGCCAGACCGCTCAGTCCGTCACTGCTTCAGAGTCACACTGCTCGTGATCAAACATTTAAATAATTTTGGTAAACGCATTCTGTTCTGTACAGGAGACACGGAGGAGAATGACTGAAGAATCGGCAAAGGTCTACAGTCCCTTAGCCAATCAGGATGCAGAACACAATGCACGTTGATACACTATTTTTAAAAAAATCTGCGAAACAGCGAGGGACCACTGTATTTAATTAAAATATACTTTATTTTACATTTTCAAAATGTAATTCTATGGCAAAAAGGTAAAAAAAAAAGTTATATGCAGTGTTATTTCATTTTAAAAGGGTTTTGTGGCTCCCAGTGTTTTCTTTACTGTGTGAAACAGGTCCAGGTTGCCGACCCCTGGTCTAAACCAAGGTCAGACCAGCAGGAATAATCCAGACTCCAAAGCATAGTTAGAACACTAAAACCAGATCAGAGCTAAACCAGGACTGAATCAGTTAGACCAGGGCTAAACCAATCCCAGCTGAGATCCTGACCAAGACTCACTCAAGATCTGGAGATGGTCCCGCTGCTCCTCACAGGTTTAACCCAGAGACACTGGAGGACGGGTCAAATGCAGAGGACACATTTTACAAAATAAAGTGTAAATTACCTTAAAGTTGAAGGACTGTGACTATAACAATCCCTCCAGGGTCCCTCCAGTGTGTCCTGGGTCTTTCCTGATGAGGGGTCCAGGAGGAATCTGGATCAGATGTCCACCATTCAGCGTCTCTTCTCTTCTCTTCATGTTGAGGAGAAGAAGCTCTACTCCGAGCTCCTCAGTGTATCTCTAAAGGCTCATTTATGCTCCACTTTCCTGCAAAAACAGATCAAGAGTTTCAGGCATAGTAAACCATCACTACGAAAGATTCTAATGTCAAAGCTCTGTTAAACAACCACCAGAAGATGCACAATGTTAGTTAGGCTACGTTCACACTGCACCGATACATATCTGATCTTTTGGCATGTCTGAACGGCCAGGTCGCGTTCATCCATCCTACATGTCATCAACAAGCGAGAGTGGTACAAGTCGGCATTCACAAATGTACACAAACGTTCTTCTCGTCATGTGAAAATTGTGTTCCGTGTCAGTGAAGCAGTGAAGCACATCACAATCCCACCACACCTTCCTTTCTACGGATGTTGCTGCCACTGCCCCATAAAACGCCATGGCGAAAAACCTTGTTATTCTCCTTCTCACCTCCTTAAAGATCCCATGACATGGTACTTCTTGATGCTTTTATATAGCGCCTTAATGGTTCCCTAATACTGTAAATGAATCCTTCTTCAAAATCAAGCCTCAGTGCATGATATGACTCTGACTGTCTTCATGAGGCTAAATATGTCTCTAAAACGCTTTATTCTGGGCGTTGTTGCTTGAATGCAAATGAGGAGGACAGAGACAGGCCAGTGCAGCGGGTGGGGGTGTGAAACACTCTCACGTGTCTCCAGGCAAATAAAAAAACGCATCTCGCATTGCATAGCTCGTTCGCGGTCCAAGTTCTCTGGGCGTGATTTCCAGAGACGGTGAGTAGACATCCAGACGGCGGGTGGAAACCTTTCCACGAATGTGACGTCAGAAAGTTCCCTTGTTCAGAATCGCCCATTTGGGTTGTCTTTTTTTCAAACACGGAAAAGGACCGCAAATGCTCAGTTTACACATTTCGCAACTTTTAGCCATAGGGGTAGGGGGGGCTAAACAGGGTAGGGGAGCTCACATTAACGTTCAGAAACCTCAGAAAGTGAAAATTTCATGACATGGGACCTTTAAAACAAATAAGTTGTACATGTTCTGGCTCTGGTACGACAGCAACTTTAAAATCACCAGGCGCTCAATGCTCGCGTCCATGTTTAGGCGACTTCCGTAAACACTGAGCACGCTCGCTGCACGTGACCTCGTCGTGTCCTCCAAGGCGCATGTGGAACACTTTTGGGGCGTTTAAAGTTCACACTGGAGATCACATACAAGTCGCATTTAACTGAAAATGTGAAGGACGTCACAAAAAATCAGATTTCACAAAAAAATCTGAATTAAGTTTTCTGAACAGTCTTAACGTAGCCTTAGAGACTCCGTCGATCTGCCTGTCAATCTTACGCTCCATCTTCTCTCACCTAACTTGGACTAAACCAGGACTGAACCAGGCCTAACCCTAAGACCAGATCAAAACTCCTGAACAACACCCCGAAATACTTGAACTCCTCCACTTGGGGCAGACCTTGGATTTGGATTTGGAGCTTCCCTAGTGCATGTTGGACTTCGTTGGATGAAGCCGGCAGAGAAGAGATCCTGTGCTCTCCAAACTCTGACACACTCCAACCAGACTGTGCCGAGAAACTCTGAGCCGGATAAATAGACCGTAGAAGTTTATTTTTAACAATATGTTTTTTCAGTCTGATATATTTTCTTATTGCCAAACTTTCCCAATCTTCGAACTTTTTGGTGTGACATTCATTGGCCGGACTTTCCGTCGGGATCTCCGTACAGGTTTGTTTTGGGGCTCGTCGGATTAGGCCTGATTTGGGTCTGTGGCGTTGACGGTAAGCAAACAAAATGGCCGGCGCGTGCGGAGATGAGGACGAGGCCGTGAGTGGCACTGGGCTAAACACATGTGGAGTACACAGACAAACATGAGCTGTAATGATGGAGCAGAGAGACTGGTTAGAGAAGGAATAATGAAAAGATACAGGAGCAGAAAGAGAGAGAAAGAGGAGTAGAGCTAAGTAGAGAGAGGAGCGAAGACAGGAGAAGAATTATAATAGATTTTATTTATAAAGTGCTTTTCTAAACACTCAAAGACAACTAAAGAAGTGCATATACATTTTTAAAAAAGAAATAAAAACTCAAGGTAATAGACAAAATAAAGGCTGATTTAAAAAGCTGGTTCTAAATAGATGGTTTGGAGAGGTTTCTTGAAGGTAGAGCCAGAGGAGCAGAGCCAGAGGAGCAAAGAGGAGCAGAAGATGGAGCAGAAGATGCAGAGGAGAGGGTCAGATGGAGCAGAAGATGGAGAGAGGAGCAGAAGATGGAGCAGAAGATGGAGCAGAAGATGCAGAGGAGAGGGTCAGATGGAGCAGAAGATGGAGAGAGGAGCATCAGATGGAGCAGAAGATGGAGAGGAGAGGGTCAGATGGAGCAGAAGATGCAGAGAGGAGCAGAAGATGGAGCAGAAGATCCAGAGGAGAGGGTCAGATGGAGCAGAAGATGGAGCAGAAGATGGAGCAGAAGATGGAGAGAGGAGCATCAGATGGAGCAGAAGATGCAGAGGAGAGGGTCGGATGGAGCAGAAGATGGAGAGAGGAGCATCAGATGGAGCAGAAGATCCAGAGGAGAGGGTCAGATGGAGCAGAAGATGCAGAGAAGAGGGTCAGATAGAGCAGAAGATGCAGAGAAGAGGGTCAGATGGAGCAGAAGATGCAGAGAAGAGGGCCAGATAGAGCAGAAGATGCAGAGAAGAGGGTCAGATGGAGCAGAAGATGCAGAGAAGAGGGTCAGATAGAGCAGAAGATGCAGAGAAGAGGGTCAGATGGAGCAGAAGATGCAGAGAAGAGAGCCAGATGGAGCAGAAGATGGAGAGAGGAGCATCAGATGGAGAAGAAGATGCAGAAGAGACGGTCAGATGGAGCAGAAGATGGAGAGAGGAGGATCAGATGGAGAAGAAGATGCAAAGGAGAGGGTCAGATGGAGCAGAAGATGGAGAGAGGAGCATCAGATGGAGCAGAAGATGCAGAGGAGAGGGCCAGATGGAGCAGAAGATGCAGAGGAGAGGGTCAGATGGTGGAGAACATGCAGAGGAGAGGGCCAGACGGAGCAGAAGATGGAGAGGAGAGGGTCAGATGGAGCACAAGATGCAGAGGAGAGGGTCAGATGGAGCAGAAGATGCAGAGGAGAGGGTCAGATGGAGCAGAAGATGCAGAGAAGAGAGCCAGATGGAGCAGAAGATGGAGAGAGGAGCAGAAGATGGAGCAGAAGATGGAGAGGAGCATCAGATGGAGCAGAAGATGGAGAGAGGAGCGTCAGATGGAGCAGAAGATGCAGAGGAGAGGGTCAGATGGAGCAGAAGATGGAGAGAGGAGCAGAAGATGGAGCAGAAGATCCAGAGGAGAGGGTCAGATGGAGCAGAAGATGGAGCAGAAGATGGAGCAGAAGATGGAGAGAGGAGCATCAGATGGAGCAGAAGATGCAGAGGAGAGGGTCGGATGGAGCAGAAGATGGAGAGAGGAGCATCAGATGTAGCAGAAGATCCAGAGGAGAGGGTCAGATGGAGCAGAAGATGCAGAGAAGAGGGTCAGATAGAGCAGAAGAGGGAGAGAAGAGGGGAAGATGGAGCAGAAGATGGAGAGAAGAGGGCCAGATAGAGCAGAAGATGCAGAGAAGAGGGTCAGATGGAGCAGAAGATGCAGAGAAGAGGGTCAGATAGAGCAGAAGATGCAGAGAAGAGGGTCAGATGGAGCAGAAGATGCAGAGAAGAGAGCCAGATGGAGCAGAAGATGGAGAGAGGAGCATCAGATGGAGAAGAAGATGCAGAAGAGACGGTCAGATGGAGCAGAAGATGGAGAGAGGAGGATCAGATGGAGAAGAAGATGCAAAGGAGAGGGTCAGATGGAGCAGAAGATGGAGAGAGGAGCATCAGATGGAGCAGAAGATGCAGCGGAGACGGTCAGATGGAGCAGAAGATGCAGAGGAGACGGTCAGATGGTGGAGAACATGCAGAGGAGACGGCCAGACGGAGCAGAAGATGCAGAGGAGAGGGTCAGACAGAGCAGAAGATGCAGAGGAGAGGGTCAGATGGAGCAGAAGATGCAGAGGAGACGGTCAGATGGAGCAGAAGATGCAGAGGAGAGGGCCAGATGGAGCAGAAGATGGAGAGAGGAGCATCAGATGGAGCAGAAGATGCAGAGGAGAGGGTCAGATGGAGCAGAAGATGGAGAGAGGAGCGTCAGATGGAGCAGAAGATCCAGAGGAGAGGGTCAGATGAAGCAGAAGATTGAGAGAGGAGCAGAAGATGGAGCAGAAGATGCAGAGGAGAGGGTCAGATGGAGCAGAAGATGCAGAGAAGAGGGTCAGATGGAGCAGAAGATGCAGAGAAGAGAGCCAGATGGAGCAGAAGATGGAGAGAGGAGCATCAGATGGAGAAGAAGATGCAGATGAGAGGGTCAGATGGAGCAGAAGATGGAGAGAGGAGCATCAGATGGAGAAGAAGATGCAGAGGAGAGAGCCAGATGGAGCAGAAGATGGAGAGAGGAGCATCAGATGGAGAAGAAGATGCAGAGGAGACGGTCAGATGGAGCAGAAGATGGAGAGAGGAGCATCAGATGGAGCAGAAGATTGAGAGGAGAGGGTCTGAGTTTGTTCTGAAATAGCCAGTGAGGACTTGACCTACTTCCACGGCTCTGATCTTTATGAATGAAGCTGGAGGAGGATTCCCCAGGTCCAGATCTGGGTCTGGTACAGGTCTGACTTTGATCAATGGAGGGCGAGAAAAGCTGTGTCAGCAAAATGTAAATTTCTATAGGAAACACTGGGAGCAAGAGAGGAATAATTTTAGTGTTTAAGGAGAAAAGAAGAGCTTTAAAAATCTAATACGAAAACTACACTGAAGTAAAGATTATCAAGTGAATAACCAGATTTAAACAGGACTCAATCAGGTCTAAGCCAAGTCTAAACCAGGACTAAAACAAGTCTACACCGGGACTAAAACAGAGCAGGTACAAACCCAGACTAAACCAGAACTAAAGGACTAAACCAGGACTACAGAAAGACTTAACCAGGAGTGTTGAGGAACTAAACCAGGCCTACAGGAGGACTAAAGCTGGACTACAGAAGAGTGTAGGACTGTAGAACAATGAAACCAGGACTAAACCAGAACTAAAACAGGACTTCAGAAGGACTAAACCACAGTAGGAATAAAATAAGATTATAGAAGATCTAAACCAGGACTACAGAAGGAGTAGAGCTGGAATAAAGAAGACTGTAGGATGTCGAAGAACTAAACCAGAACTAAAGACTTCAGAAGGACTAAACCAGGACTACAGAAGGACAAAACCAGGTCTATAGAAGGACTAAACCAGGAGGACTACAGGTGTGAACCAAAACTAAACAAGGCCTTCAGAAGGACTAAACGAGGACTCAGTCAGGTCTAAGCCAAGTCTAAACCAGGACTAAACCAGAACAGGTCCAAACCCAGACTAATCCAGAATTAAAGGACTAAACCGGGACTACAGAAAGACTTAACCAGGAGTGTTGAAGAACTAAACCAGGAGGAACCAACTACAGGAGGATTAAAGCTGGACTACAGAAGAGTGTAGGACTGTACAACAATGAAACCCGGACTAAACCAGAACTTCAGAAGGACTAAACCACAGTAGGACTAAAATAAGATTATAGAAGAACTAAACCAGGACTACAGAAGGAGTACAACTGGGTTAGAGAAGACTATAAGACTGTCGAAGAACTAAACCAGAATTATAGACTTCAGAAGGACTAAACCAGGACTATAGAAGGACTAAACCAGGACTATAAAATGACTAAACCAGGTCTTCAGAAGGACTAAACCAGGACTACAGAAAGACTAAACCAGGACTACAGAAAACCAGGATGACTACAGGTCTGAACCAGGACTAAACCAGGTCTTCAGAAGGACTAAACCAGGTCTTCAGAAAGACTAAACCAGGACTACAAAGGTGCAAGATCCTTTACCTCAGAGGTTGCTTATTTTAAACGATAATACGTCTAAAATGTTTTCTGAACCATTCGTGCATGTTCGAGTGATCCTCCGGTCTCACTGTTAGAATCCTACTCACCGTTTGGTGTACGAGACCACGCATCTAGTACGAGGCTCCGCCCACAAGCCTGCGGAACCAGGAAGTTCACTGCAACTCTGAAAACAAACCAACAAAACGTAACATGGTTATCTAAATATGCTAGAATGAAGGATTTAGGAATTAGTCCTGGTTTAGTCCTTCTATAGTCCTGGTTTAGTCCTTCTATATAATCGTGGTCTAGTCCTTCTGTAGTCCTGGTCTAGTCCTTCTGTAGTCCTGGTTTCGATAAACTTCTATAAACCTGGTTTAGTCCTTCTATAGTCCTGGTTTAGTCCTTCTATAAACCTGGTTTAGTCCTTCTATAATCCTGGTTTAGTCCTTCTATAATCCTGGTCTAGTCCTTCTGTAGTCCTGGTTTAGTCCTTCTATAATCCTGGTTTAGTCCTTCTGTAGTCCTGGTCTAGTCCTTCTGTAGTCCTGGTTTAGTCCTTCTATAATCCTGGTTTAGTCCTTCTATAATCCTGGTTTAGTCATTATGTAGTCCTGGTCTAGTCCTTCTGTAGTCCTGGTTTAGTCCTTCTATAATCCTGGTTTAATCCTTCTATAGTCCTAGGTTAGTCCTTTTGAAATCCCGGTTTAGTACCTCTGTTGTCCAGCTTTAGTGCTGTTTTGTACTTTTATAGTCCTGGTTTAGTTCTTCTATAGTCCTAGTTTAGTCTTTCTGTCATTTAGTCCTGGTTTAGTCCTGGTTTCGACTTGGTTTAGTTCTGGTTTAGTCCTAGTTTAGTCCTAGTTTAGACTTGGTTTAGTCCTGGTTTAGACTCGGTTTAGACTTGGTTTAGTCCTGGTTTAGTCCTGGTGTAGACTTGGATTTGTCCTGGTTTAGACTTGGTTTAGTCCTGGTTTAGTCCTGGTTTAGTCCTGCTTGCTCAGACCATACTGTGAAACATTCCAGTCAAAGCGATAACATCCTCATGGAGACGAGCGTTTGACATTCCCTCCACCAGAAAAGTTACACAATGCAGCTTTACTGATTATTTCTCAAAAACACCATAAACCTTCCTGATTCTGTATTCTGCTGTGACATTTTAAAATCAATCTTACATAAACTGTACTGTTCCCATAAAACCTTTCTTCATTTTACAGAATCGTATTTCGTTTTGGAACACGTCCTGGCCTCTGTAATGTCACTAACAGAGTTTCATTTTACAGATGTGACAGGAAATCAGCCTGATGCCTTCTGTCCAAAATGCATAAAACATTTTCACATTTCATTTTAAAAAGAAACTCATTTCCACTTCAGGGGCCGTATCTTACCCCTGATCTTAGTGCGGGGTGTGGAGCTCTAAACGAACGCAGAGTGGAGCCGAGTGGAGCCGAGTGGAGCCGAGTGGAGGTGACTGGAGCCGGGTAGAGGAGAGTGGAGCTGGGTGGAGGAGAGTGGAGCCGGGTGGAGCCGGGTGGAGCTGGGTGGAGCCGGGTGGAGCCGGGTGGAGGTGAGTGGAGCCGGGTGGAGGAGAGTGGAGCTGGGTGGAGGAGAGTGGAGCCGGGTGGAGCCGGGTGGAGCCGAGTGGAGCCGGGTGGAGCCGAGTGGAGGTGAGTGGAGCCAGGTGGAGCAGAGTGGAGCCGACTGGAGGTGAGTGAAGCCAGATGGAGCCAGGTGGAGCCGGGTGGAGCCGAGTGGAGCTGGGTGGAGGAGAGTGGAGGTGAGTGGAGCCGGGGGGAGCTGGGTGGAGTCGGATGGAAGTGAGTGGAGCCGAGTGGAGGTGAGTGGAGCCGGGTGGAGCCGAGTGGAGCCGGGTGGGGCTGACTGACAGCTGCTGGTTCAGTGAATTGCCAGAATTGTAAAAATAAATTTCAAACTGGTCCACTTCAGAAGGACTAAACCACAGTAGAACTAAAATAAGACTATAGAAGAACTAAACCAGGACTATAGAAGGACTAAACCAAGAGGTCTACAGGTCTGAACCAGGACTAAACCACGTCTTCAGACCAGGTCATGGAGCTCTAAATGAGCGCCGAGTGGCTGAGCGCCACTGAATAACAATGTGTAACATGCTCAGGACTTGTTTTATTTGGAAATATGACAGGATGATAAATGCTGAACATTCATAACGTGTTCATGTGCGGTGCGGGATGTTCATCCAGATGCCCTCCCACAGCAGAGCACAGCCTGTGACGGAGCAGGCCCGTCCCTAAGAGCGCTGAACCCTTTTTCAATATCCACCATAAACTAATTCTCATAGCCTCTCCAGCGTGTTCTGCTGAGACTAAAGTGTGCACACTTAGAAGCGCCAGCTAAACCCGATCATTTACTCTCCCGCGCGCTGCCGCCTTCTCCCTTTTCTCGTGGTGTGTTCTGGCAAACCTGGACACATCTGCACCGGGAGTTTAAATCCGCCAGTTTCGCGGTTTCTGGTGGTCATGTGAGCCAGGAGTAATTGGCATGGGCAATTATTCGTATTCTCCGTGCATTTGAAGTGTTGTATATGATTCATTGATGTGGCATGAAAGCTATTGTCTGTGCTCACCTGTTGAGCGACCTCAGGTGAGACGTGGGAGCGGACTGCTTGGACATGCGGGAGCGAGTGCGACCAGGGGAGTGCAGCAGTCAGCGGGTTTGCCGTGGGGTGGGGACAACATGAGGTGGACACTGGTCTGGTCTGCAATGGGAGGCAAACAAAATGAGGAACACAGAGAAAACCAAAAAGGTCGACATGTGTGGAACACAAACGCAGTTCTGATACGGCCCATCCAAAATTCTATATTCCTGGCGCCTGATGCGTACTTCCATCGTGGGGCTCCAGAGCTGTTTTATTGTTCCCATATATAGTAAAAGGAGAAATTCAATTTGTCAACTAGACAAAGTTTATTTGGTCGAAAATTATAGATGGGAGAGAGATTGTGTCTGACCCCTCCATTCCTGTTCAAGGAAGGGGTCAGACACAATCTCTCTCCCATCTATAATTCCATTCTCAAACCTAAGTCAAAACAAACAAAGAAAACAATAGGGCTAGCCAGATCAGGTCCAGAGGTGTGAAAACACCCATTATGGTACTGAATAGAAATGCTAAACAAGACGCCAGACAGAAACTGGAAAACAAAGGTGGGATCGTTTCAGAGTAATAGTTAGCTCCTCCATGCAGCTGGATATAAGCAGTGTCCATCAGCACTCTAACCAGAACTGATGAAGCAACTCGGATGAGCTGTGAAACGTTTTCGACCAAATAAACTTTGTCCAGTTGACAAATTGAATTTCTTCTTTTACCATGGATTCTACCTGGACGACTGAGGAATTCTTCACACTGTGGGATTTCATTATTTAATATACAGTGGTACCTCACCTTACGAAATTAATTCGTTCCAGAAGTGGTTTCGTAACGTGAATCTTTCGTAAGTTGAGTAGCTATTTCAATGGAAAAAGCCTGATTCGTTCCAAGGCCCCGTTCCAAGTTTTTTTTTTAATAGTGTAACTTTTTTTATAGTGTAACACTGTGTTCTGCATCCTGATTGGCTAAGAGACTATAGACCCAGGACTAAAGGTGGAATAAACCAGGTCTAAACAAGGTCTATACCTGGACTGGACCAGGACTAAACCTGGACTAAACCAGGACTGGACACCAGGATTAAAGTGCCGCGTGCGGGTCTATTTCCTGGTTTCATGCTAGCTCTACTATTAGCAGCAGCACCGGTGTACCTCACAAGTCACGGCTGAGGCGAGCAGCGAGGAGGGGAGGAGATGTGCCTCCCCTCGGGACCGCAGGCAGTCTGAGCACATGAACGAACGCAGGCAAGAGCCACGGTGGTTTAATCCTGTTTTAATCCTGGTTTAGATCTGGTTTACACCTGGTCTAGAGGAGGCACGGTTTGAGCACGGGTCTCGTGCTCGCAGCCCCGCGCCGGGTCATGCTGCGCTATCGCACATGTGTCCGCGCGCAGACTTCTCCCCCCTCCCCCTTCCCCCCACGCTTCACTATTAATACATTTTGTTGAAAATCTATGAAAGTTTGAGTGTTTAAACGAGAGACAAATGTGAGAAAAGTTTAAATCCAGTCTGAGAAAAGCGTATAATGTGTGTGGCTGAGCGCGCATTATTTGAATTTTTGAGATTTTGCGTTTTGTAACTTGGATTTTCTTTCATATTTAGAGACCAAAATTTAACGTGAAGGCGTTTCGTAACTTGGAATTTTCGTTTGTTGGGTCTTTCGTAAGGTGAGGTACCACTGTGTGTAGATTTATATATGTATACACATATTCTGTGTTTAAGTATTCTGTGAAAACTATGTTGCTCAACCTGGACGGTGGTAAACAATCTATTTATAAGCATACGGTTTCCTATAGGTTGGTGTAATGGGATATCCACCTGCTCCCAATCCATCAAACTATTGGTGAACTCTTCTTCTGTTATTGGTTAGCTGTGGCAGCTGATGTCATGGCATACCACAGATCTGTATTTAAAGACAGCAGTTCTATGTGTTCTGTGTGTGGGGCTGAAGGGGCACGATGACCATGGTGACAACATGTGACAACTGAAGATGTCTGATGCCATTTACGTTTGTATTCTTCTGTCTAATTCGACATTAAATGCTAATAGCCTCAATCTACAGTTTCTGCCCTTTCTTCCTATCCCTTTCTGAAACTCACAACACTTTCCCATATATATTTTTTCCCCAGACCCTCTTCGCTGCCTGGTAATGAGGCAAAGTTTGCAGATGTCCCACTCCCACTACAGCCTCCAGCAGCGAAGGACACGCCCCTCGTTAACGCAAACACGAGCGCGAAGATTGGGGAAAGATATGGCCCCAGGTTTGAAACTTTATTTTTCTAACTTTGCCCTGAACAAATTGGCTACAATGTTTTTTAGCGTAACATGTTTCAGAGCGTAACCTAAAGACACTGAAGGATGGGTCAAATGAAGAAGACACGTCTGACTATGGAGCATTCAAATACTACTTAAGGCTCATTCCAGAATTGGAGGACATTTTACATCCCACCCATCAAATATTAAATAACCCACATAGAAAATACTAAAACATACAGTTTCTGAGTGAATTTACTTGTCCTGAGACCAAATCTAAAAAACTAAGAGAAAAGAATGCGTGAAAATAGTTTTTAAAATACCAAATGAATCTGGAGTACCCCCCCCCCCCCGCAAAAAAAAGGCAATTTTCCTCTTGTCCCACCCCTCTAATGGCTAAACTGAATCTCGAATAAACCAGTTAAAATTAAATTTAAATTTCTTGTTTTTTGTATTATTTGTTTGATTGCCATCTCTTATAACTGTGGAACATTTGTTATATTTCAAATTATTATTATTATTCATGGAACATGTGTCCCATAACATGCACGCAACCCTGTTACCAGAACATTTTTAGCCTGGTAGAAGAAGAAGAAGAAAGCAGAACCACATGGTCAATCAATCAATCAATCAATCAATCGATCAATCAATCAATGGTGAACCACATGATCCCCTGGACTTGACATCATCAAACAGTTTTCCAAAAGAATGGGCAGAGCAAAGGTTTGTCTTCTCTTAAATTTTTCATATTTTTATAACATCGTTAGCCATGATTGAATGTCTCACTCTACCTCATGCAACCCTGTTATGCAAATGATCAGAATGAGACAATTACAGTATTATTATTTCTTTACTTATTTACATAAATAAGTTTTTCCTCTTGATTAGCAGTAACAGCTAAACAGCTTCTACTCCTGAGATAAAGTGAACATTAGTGTGGATTTGCCATCCTGTTACCTGCAACCCTGTCACTGTGATTAGAGCAAATAAACAAATAAACCAAATAAATCATGTAAGAAAAATTGTACCATTGATCCGTAAGCTGAGCTCATCAAGCATTTGATAGTTTATTACCTATTATTGATGAATATGTAGCAGAAAATCAGAAAAGTGAAGGTTTATTTTTAAAGAATTTTAAAGCCAAAATGTCCTCCAATTCTGGAATGACCCTTAAAACTCCCATATTACTCAAAACGGACTCTTGGGAGCTTTAAGTCATGTTATAATATTGTTCCCTCCTCAAAAACAGACCTGGAGTTGTGTTTTGTTTTATTCACACGTTTGAGTTGCATTATTAATCTGTTGGCCAGTTGCTAGCGGGTTTTCCAACTGTAGCTTCCTTGCCGTTTGCACAAAGGTTGTTGTGATGGCAGATAAGAATCCACGACCAGTTCGCCGCAAAAGAAAGTCTGCTTTTGAGGTTGCTGAAAGAAGACGAGAAGGGGAAAAGGAGCGAAGCCAAACTAAGATGATTCTCGTAGATTCCTTCCATCGATGGAGTGCACCGAAGCGGACAAAGGGTCTAAAGACTGATGCGTTGGTCGCTAAATGACTTCTGGACACACCAGGTGTAAACAAACATGATTTCTAACGTAAGGAGGAGGCAGGAGGAGGTGTTTCTACTTAGAGAGCTGTGGAGGAGGGGGTGGTGTCATGCATGTGCAACATTGGAAAAAGTACCAACAGTCGCTGGATTTCTCTTTCCCTGGAAAATCCTCTGTACAACCTTTAACACTGAAGGTTTATACGCTCAAACTCATCATGGTGAAGAATGAGGACGCTCTGAATGCAGAAAGGTCAGGGAGGAAGAAATTTGGACAACTGAAAAGTGTTTTAAATGAACTGTTTTTCAAGTTAAGAGGCAGTAAAAGTGAAGTGCAGTGCCCTTAATGTCTTTTTTTATTCTTTTTATGGTTTTAGTTTTGTGTTGATGGGAGAAAAAGAAGTCCTCACAAGACACTTCACACTGAGGGCCCTCTGCAAGCCACAATCAGCAACAAACGTAAAGCTGCATTGTGTAACTTTATGGTTGGGGATCCGTCACCTGCTTTTTTCCATGGTTATGTCATCGCTCTGCCTGGAATGTTCCACAGTATGACATTAATCAGCTCTATCAGCTTTACATTTATTCAATCACAGGTGGTTTAATAGCTCAAAAATACCTACAAAGACAACAGGCATTCTGTCTGTGAGCCGAGGTCATTACAGTTAACAAAAATGAATGAAAAAATAAATAAATAAATAAAATTGATTTTTTTTTTTCGTTAACTGAAATAAATAATTGTAAATAATTGTGCATTGTGTTCTGGGCAGCAGAACACTGCTTGGACTGCTGCCCCCGCGACCCAGAAAATGGAAAAGCGGAAGAAAATGAATGAATGAATGAATGAATGAATTAAATAAATAAAAATAAATTAAAAGAAAAAACGATAACTGAAACTGTACAAAACTGACTAAAACTAACTGAAATTATAGATAAACTAAATCAGGTCTAAACTAGGACTAAACCAGGACCAAACCAGGACTAAATCAGGACTAAAGCAAGACTGAACTAAAACTAAACCAGGACTAAACTAGAACTAAACCAGGACTAAACTAGGACTAAATCAGGACTAAAGCAGGACTGAACTAAAACTAAACCAGGACTAAACTAGAACTAAACCAGGACTAAACTAGGACTAAATCAGGACTAAAGCAGGACTGAACTAAAACTAAACCAGGACTAAACTAGAACTAAACCAGGACTAAACTAGGACTAAATCAGGACTAAAGCAGGACTGAACTAAAACTAAACCAGGACTAAACTAGAACTAAACCAGGACTAAACTAGGACTAAATCAGGACTAAACAAGGATTAACTAGGACTAAATCAGGACTAAAGCAGGACTGAACTAAAACTAAACCAGGACTAAACTAGGACTAAACCAGGACTAACCTAGAACTAAATCAGGACTAAACAAGGACTAAATCAGGACTAAAGCTGAACTGAACTAAAACTAAACCAGGACTAAACTAGAACTAAACCAGGACTAAACTAGGAGTAAACAAGGACTAAACTAGGACTAAATCAGGAGTAAAGCAGGACTGAACCAGGACTAAACTAGGACTAAATCAGGACTAAAGCAAAACTGAACTAAAACTAAACCAGGACTAAACTAGGACTAAACCAGGACTAAACCAGGACTAAACTAGGACTAAATCAGGACTAAAGCAGGACTGAACTGAAACTAAACCAGGACTAAACTAGAACTAAACCAGGATTAAACTAGGAGTAAACAAGGACTAAACTAGGACTAAATCAGGACTAAAGCAGGACTGAACTAAAAATAACCAGGACTAAACTAGGACTAAACCAGGACTAAACTAGAACTAAATCAGGACTAAACAAGGACTAAACAAGGACTAAACCAGGACTAAACCAGGACTAAACAAGGACTAAACTAGGACTAAACAAGGACTAAAGTAGGACTAAAGAAGGAGTAAACTTCTGTAATTCTGGTTTAGTCCTTCTGTAGTCCTGGTTTAGTCCTTCTGTAGTCCTGGTTTAGTCCTTCTTAGTCCAGATAATTCAGTTTGTAAGCACTTTTCTGCACTTTTTAGAGTTTGTCTTCCACACTCATAACAACTACCATGCTAACACACACCTCCTGATTAGGACGGTACACAGTGGACGTATTTTAATCGTAATAAAATAATAAAAACGATATATCAGACCCGCACCATCTTTCCGTAAGTGTTATAATGACGTTAGCGGCTCGTGCGGGGGGCTATCGTCTCGTGTCCTGGCCTTAATTTTCCGTGCTCCTAATTAAACTTCTTTTATTTAGCTCTGCGCGTGAAGCGTCGTCCGTCGGGATCGATAAAGTTTGATGGATCTGTGTCAAAGTCAGACTTCTTTAGTCCTGGTTTAGACTCCGTGAACCGGCCGCCATTTTGTGACTGATGAGAGCGCGAGAACTAAAATTAGCATAAATATAAGAGGAAAAATTAATAAACAAAATATAGTCCTTCTGTAGTCCTGGTTTAGTCCTTCTATAGTCCTGGTTTAGTCCTTCTATAGTCCTGGTTTAGTCCTTTTATATAATCCTGGTTTAGTCCTTCTATAGTCCTGGTTTAGTCCTTCTATAGTCCTGGTTTAGTCCTTTTATAATCCTGGTTTAGTCCTTCTATAGTCCTGGTTTAGTCCTTCTGTAGTCCTGGTTTAGTCCTTCTGTAGTCCTGGTTTAGTCCTTCTATAATCCTGGTTTAGTCCTTCTATAATCCTGGTTTAGTCCTTCTATAATCCTGGTTTAGTCCTTCTATAGTCCTGGTTTAGTCCTTTTATAATCCTGGTTTAGTCCTTTTATATAGTCCTGGTTTAGTCCTTCTAGAATCCTGGTTTAGTCCTTCTATAGTCCTGGTTTAGTCCTTTTATAATCCTGGTTTAGTCCTTCTATAATCCTGGTTTAGTCCTTCTATAATCCTGGTTTAGTCCTTCTATAGTCCTGGTTTAGTCCTTTTATAATCCTGGTTTAGTCCTTTTATATAGTCCTGGTTTAGTCCATCTATAGTCCTAGTTTAGTCCTTCTGTAGTCCTGGTTTAGTCCTTCTATAATCCTGGTTTAGTCCTTCTATAGTCCTGGTTTAGTCCTTTTATAGTCCTGGTTTAGTCCTTCTGTAGTCCAGGTTTAGTCCTTTTATAGTCCTGGTTTAGTCCTTCTGTAGTCCAGGTTTAGTCCTTTTATAGTCCTGGTTTAGTCCTTCTGTAGTCCTGGTTTAGTCTTTCTATAGTTTAAATTTAAGAGGAAAAATGAATAAACAAAATATAGACTTTAGATTTTAGACTTTACACAAACTTTATTGATCCACAAGGGAAATAATTTGCGTACAGAAGCTCACTCATCAAATATAGTTAGTTTATGAAATTAAATCATTTAGAAAGCCCAGATTTTATTACTTTTAAGTGGCTTCAATTTTTTTTTCTTAATTTAAAGGTGCATTGTGTAACTTTCCAGATAGAGGGTCCATCACCATGGAAATTTCTTTGTTTTACTTTGAATTTTCCACAGTATTACATCTCTGTTTCCATGGAGATAAGCACCAAGCCAATTTACAGGTCAGATTTGTGGAGAGGTGGGCCCATTACAGTAAAAAACATTTTTTTTCAAGGTTTTGATTTATTATTATTATTATTTAAAAAAACAAAACAAAAAAACACCTGGAATTACATAATAAGATAAATTAATGCCATAATGTGGAACGTTTCAGGGAAAAACAATCTCCATAAATCTCCATGGAAACAACCAGTGCGGGATTTCTACCAGAAAAGTCACCAGGAAACTCCATTTTAACACTTTTAAACACTTCTGTCAGAAATTAAAATAAATTAAATTCATCTTAAATTATTCAAATCAAGATCTGTACTCTGTATTTGGATTTTTTAATTTTTATTTTTTTTTATCACAGCTCATAGAAACATTTAAAACTAGAACATTTTTAAACTAGAACTAAACCAGATAAAACCGGTTTTATTATTTTTTATTAAAGCTGCAGTATGGAACTTTCTGGAGGTAGCACATCATCTGCATGATTCCATAGAGACAGAAAGTTAAAACTACTGTATACTTCGGAACATTCCCAGATATATTTTATGCCGCACTGTGGAAAATCAAGCAATAAACAAACAAGAAGAGCCCCCCTCCAGGCTAAATGAAGTTTGGTTTGTGGAGAGGCAAGCTTTTAGCGCAATAAAAATATAATTTAAAAAATGTAATCTTTATCTTAAATTATCTCTTGTGCTGTTCGTTAAACCCAAGCCATTCTTTGTGAAATTGTGTTTGAAAATTGAGTGAAAAATATGAGTGTTTTCTCTGCAAAAATATATACACATTTTCTACATTTTCTGTATTTTAATGACATTTCCAGATTATTTTAGACACTACATTTCATCATACAATTTTAAAATTATCTAACAAAAACAAACAAAAAAAACCAAACAAATTTTGTCAATAATGGGCCCCCCAGGAACCCTTTTACCCAGGGCCTCTACAAAGCTGATACCGGCCCAGCTCGGTTTGTAAAGATGCATAAATTAAAAAGAAAAACAAACAAACAAAAAATATATATCTTTAATTATCTCTTGTGCCGTTCGTTAAACCCAAGCCCTTTTTTTTGTGTGAAATTGTTTCCCAAAATTGTGAAATATTGTAAACAAAGTATTCTCTCCGCAAAAATATATACACATTTTCTACATTTTCCTACATTTCCAGTTGATTTTAGACACTACATTTTATCATACAATTTTATAATTATCTAACAAAAAAAATCCTCAAATTTTGTCAATAATGGGGCCCCCCAGGAACCCTTTTACCCAGGGCCTCTACAAAGCTGATACCGGTCCATTTTCTCCATTTTCTGTATTTTTAATGACATTTCCAGATGATTTTAGGGGGAAAAAAAAAAAAAAAAGAAAGAAAGAAAAAAAACTCTACCCAGGGCCTTTACAAAGCTGATACCGGCCCTGCTATTTTTTTATTTATTTTTTTAACACAACTCCACGTCGGTTTGTGGAGAGGCAAGCCCACTTACAGTAAAAATGCATAAAAATATAATAAAAAACTACTAGTGCTTCTTTGTGAAATAATGTTCCAAAATCGTGTTATCTTAGGGGTAAATTAATAAAAGTGAAAATAAAGCATTCTCTCTGCAAAAATATATACACATTTTGTAAATTTTTCTACATTTCCAGATGATTTTAGATACATTTTATCATATAATTTTATAATTATCTAACAAAAAAAACCTCAAATTTTGTCAACAATGCCCCCCCTCCAGGAACCCTCTTACCCAGGGCCTCTAAAAAGCTGATACCGGCCCTGCTCACTCACATTATCGTCAAGAACGCCCAACAAAACGAGTGAATCTTTACGTTTGTCTCTGAAAAACACAAAACCATAACTCTCGTCTCTGTGTTTATGTTTGTGCGGCAGCTTCTTGTGTTTTTGTGTAACTTTTCCGGTCTTTTTAGCTTCATTTTTGTGCTTTTTTTAATATGAAAGCTCCGTCCTCGAATCATTAATAATCAGATCCTCACGGGGACTCATTGAATTTAGTCTTATCTCTTCTCTTCTTAAAAGTCGGACTCCGGGGAGACACAAGAGGGACTCGCTCTGTCTCCAAAACTAAAATTATTTTATAAAAGAATCACTAAAGCAAAGAAAACTCCAAATATGTGAAAATGCAGATGAAAAATGAAAAATGAGTCTGTTTCCAGGTTTATGTTAGGCCGAGTTCTCACAAGGTGGAACAGAGCATTTTGAGCTTTGGGGATGTAAACACATTATTAAAGGTCCATCTCCAAAATTCAAAACGCTTCTCTCTCTTCTCTTCTCTCTTTTCTCTCTCTCTTCTCTCCCTCTCTCTCTTCTCTCTCCCTCTTTTCTCTCTCTCTCTTCTCTCTCTCTCTTCTTTCTCTCTCTCTCTTCTCTCCCTCTTCTCTCTCTCTCTCTTCTCTCACTCTCCTCTCTTTCTCTCTCTCTCTTCTCTCTTTTTTCTCTCTCCTCTCTCTCTTCTCTCCCTCTTCTCTCTCTCTCTCTCTCTTCTCTCACTCTCCTCTCTCTCTCTCTTCTCTCTCTCTTCTCTCTCCTCTCTCTTCTCCCTCTCCTCTCTCTCTCTTCTCCCTCTCTCTCTTCTCTCTCTATTCTCTCTCTTCTCTCCCTCACTTCTCTCTCTCTCTTCTCCCTCTCTCTTTTCTCTCTCTCTCTCTCTCTCTCTCTCTCTCTCTCTCTCTCTCTTCTCTCTCTCTTCTCTCCCTCTTCCCTCTCTCTCTCTCTCTTCTCTCACTCTCCTCTTTCTCTCTTCTCTCTCTCTCTCTCTCTCTCTCTCTCTCTCTCTCTCTCTCTCTCTCTCTCTCTCTCTCTCTCTCTTCTCTCTCTATTCTCTCTCTGCTCTCCCTCACTTCTCTCTCTCTCTTCTCCCTCTCTCTTTTCTCTCTCTCTCTCTCTCTCTCTCTCTCTCTCTCTCTCTCTCTCTCTCTCTCTCTCTTCTCTCTCTCTCCTCTCTCTCTCTTCTCCCTCTCTCTCTCCTCTCTCTATTCTCTCTCTTTTCTCCCTCACTTCTCTCTCTCTCTTCTCCCTCTCCTCTCTCTCTCTCTTCTCCCCCTCTCTCTCTTCTCTCTCACTCTTCTCCCTCTCTTTTTTCTCTCTCTCTCTTCTCCCTCTCTCTTTTCTCTCTGTCTTCTCTCTGTCATGAAGCACTTGTAGTTTTCAAGTGAACAGCTCCTTTTACCTTTTGTTCAGTAGTGATTGCCAGTTCTAGGCTTGAAATTATCCAAATTATTCTACTGAAAGGTTATGGAGTTTAAAAACACAATGGAGTACTTCCTGTATCACTACATGACATCACCAGGTGGAACAGAGTGTTTTCAGTTTGAGAGAAGAACTCAGCCTAAATCTGCAGAATTTGTATGTTAATTAAACACGTGTGAATGAAACAAACAAACAAAAAAAAACCACAACTCCAGGTCTGTTTGTGACGAGGAAACATTAGAACATCAGAAAATAGCGTAGAATGAGCCCTTTAAAAAAACATTTACATTTATTTTTCTTTAAGCGTCGCTCACCTCAAACACAAACACCAGTTTCTCACCTCCAGAGACTCAAACCCAGACGAGCACTCGCAGATGTCGTTTCTGTCCAGGCCCAGAGTCCAGCGCAGGCATTTTCCGCACGATAACCAAACTCAAACAGCAGAAAACACACACGCTCCAGGCTGCGCACACACAGGACACCGCTGCATTCTGGGAGAAACTGGAGAAGGCAAACAGGGCTAAAATTTATGGGGATTATTTGTAGGTTATGTTTTTAAGAGCCCACGTTATGTTATGCCGTTTTCTGCTCTGTGTTATAGCTTCGTTTCATTCACTCACACGTTTAACGCACAAACCCTCTGAGCTCTCACACTGAAAACGCTCTGTTCCACCTGGTGATGTCATGAAGCTGTAGTTTTGTTTGTTTGTTTGCTTGTTTATTTCATTCATAAAGTATAAAAACACATCAACAGTGTGATAATGTTAAAAGAATTGAATGAACGGGAGCAGAAAGAAGAGGAATCTTAAATTTTTTAAAAATTAGTTTTAAGGTTAACAGCTTTTTTTTACACTTCAACACTCTAGAATAACAAATAAACAAATAAGTTGCTGGATTATTATTATTATTATTATTATTATTATTATTATTATTATTATTATTATTATTATTATTATTATTATTATATTTGTATTATTATGATTTTATTATTAGTGCTGTCAGGCGATTAAAAAAAATCTAATTAGTTACAGGATTTGTAATTAATTAATCTAATTAATCACATTTTCATACATTCTTAGGTGGTTTATTGTGCTCTCCCACAGTGCAAAAAAGGTATCAAACATGCGTGAAAAAATATTTACAGTGAAAAGACTGCTGACTTCCCCTTTAAAGGAAAAGAAACGTTTTTTTTTACAATCTGAGCCTTATTTCGGTAATAAAACCAGTTGTTTTACTCACCCATAGCACTTTGGTGTCATATGAAGCACTTCCAGAGATGTTTTAGATTTGCGATCTCCATAACGTGAGTTATCGGGGCATATGTTTGCGGTCTCCAAATAACACAAACTTGAGCACTTTTCAAATCATAGAAGCTCGATGTCTTAGTCTACGATTTTGTTTGGTCAAAAGTGGCCTGTAATCTGAGATTTAGCCATAGAGTAGATGAGGACGCCAGTGCGCATGTGCGGACTGTGCTCTCAGCTCCCGGGACCCAAACATGAAACGCAAAGCTGTAAACTATGGCTAAATCTCGGATTACAGGCCACTTTTGACTCAAACAAAATTGTAGACTAAGACATCGAGCTTCTATGATTTGAAAAGTGCTCAAGTTTGTGTTATTTGGAGACCGCACGGGGCATATTACATGCTCGGGGAATATATTATATGCCCCGAGCTATGGCTAGAAGTCGCGCTAGGCTAACGCAAATCTAAAATATCTCTGGAAGTGCTCCATATGACACCAAAGTGCTATGGGTGAGTAAAACAACTTGTTTTATTACCGAAATAAGGCTCAAATTGTAAAAAAAAAACGTTTTCCTTTAAGTGTTTCACTCTCTTTCTCTCCGTGCACGTTACCTCCACTGTAACCAAGACAAGACTGCTGGCAGACCTGCAGAGTGCACCTGTATACCCACATTCCCCCTTCCACATTACAGAACATTCATTCGAAAGCTCATTTACACCATTCCACTATTACATGGCGAATATTTCTGGTGCCAGTAGCTTTCATGCAACGTCAATAAATAATATACAAAGCTTCAAATATACAGAGAATACAAATAATTGCCTGTGCAAATTACTCACGGCTCACATGAGCCCCGGAACCCGCAAAACTGGAGGATTTAAACTCCCGGTGCGGAGGTATCTGGGTTTGCCAGATCGCACCGCGGGAGGAGGGAGAAGGCGGCAGCACGCGGGTGAGTAAATGATCAGGTTTAATGAGATTTGGATGGGCAAAACCGGCGCTTCTAAGTGTGTACCCTTAGTTGCAGCAGAACACGGTGGAAAGGTTATGGGGAATTAGTTTATGGTTGATAATGAAAAGGGTTCGGCGCACGGAGCAGCGGATAAGGAAACGGGCGCGCACATCTTCACGTGCTCTCCCCGGGGACAACGCTCCGTCACATTTATAGAAATAAACTTGCCGTCAAAGGCCCCGCATGCCAAATTTAAAATGTGCGCGCATTGAATTGGCACTCATAATTCATTGCTTTAATTTTTATAACGCGTTAATTTGCAGTGTAATTAATTATTAATCTAATTACCGCTTTAAACTGACAGACTTATTTATTATTATTATTATTATTATTATTATTATTATTATTATTATTATTATTATTATTGTTGTTGTTGTTTTTACTACAATAACAATAACAGTATTATTATTTATTTGTTTTTTATTGTTTTTTATTATTTATATATTTTTTATGATTTTGTATTTTTTGTTTTTTTTTAAGTCTCGAATATCTGTGTGTGCACTGAGGAATGAGGCTAAAACAATAACCGACTTCAAAGTTTAACAATTCCAGAGGCTGAAATGATCCAAATGATTGTCGTGAAGGTGTGTGGAGTTTAAAACACAGTGGAGCACTTCCTGTATCACCACGTGACGTCACAAGGTGGAAAACGAAAACGCAACTCCGTGTATTTTGTGATGAGGAAACAACATTAAAACTTTGGTCAGAAATAGTGTAATCCAGGCACTTTAATTAAAACTAAAATTATCTGAAGAAGACAAAAAACTTTTCTAAGAATTTGTTTTTAAACACTTAAAAAAAAACCTTTATCTACTTAACCTTTATGTTGTGCTTTTTGCAGTGCTCCTTCAGATATATATATATTTTTTTTTCTAATTTTTGTGTCTTTTTCTCTCATTTTGTGTCAGATTTCGAACATTATACATTAACTTCAAATTATAAATTGGATGTTACAAATGTATATTTTTATCTTACTTGATTGATTTGAACCTCTACTTGTACTTGGCACTTTTATTTTGATTCTCTCTTGGCCTTAATTTTCCGTGCTCCTAATTAAAGGGGCGTTCTTCTTTTATTTAGCTCTGTGTGTGAAGCGTCGTCCGCCGGGATCGATAAAGTTTGATGGATCTGTGTCAAAGTCTGATTTATTTAGTCCTGGTTCACACTCGCTGAACCCGCCGCCATTTTGTGACACATTAACGGGACCTGATAATTAAATAAATGTGTGAAACAAAATTGGTTTAGTTTGAAAAGAAAGAATCATTAAAATACTTTTGATGGTTTTCACCTTTTTTTCTGGATTCAATAATTATTCTTTTTCATATTATCCTTTTTGGGACACTGAAAACAAAAACATGGCCAGATTTAAATGTCACACATGAGATTAAAAAATTATATATACAGAGGATTTTGGATATTTTATTTAATATTTGAGGCAAATAAATATCAGTGGAAATTTTCAAAAAAAATTTGGGGGAGTTAAACCTTGAATAAATCAGGCTTGAAATCAAATATAAAAAATTCTTCTGTATGTTTTGTAAGTGTTTTACAAATTTGTTTTACAATAAATGTTTAACTTAGTTTTTGCAGCAAATGTTCAAGTTTAAATGAGTTATAAAATATCTTACACTTATTTTGCAAGATTTTATTAACAATTAATTCATCCATCCATGTTCTTCCTCTTATCCGGGGCCGGGTCGTGGGGGCAACAGTCTAAGCAGGGACTCCCAGACTTCCTTCACCCCGGACACTTCCTCTAGCTCCTCAGGGGGGACCCCAAGGCGTTCCCAGGCCAGCCGGGAGACATAGTCCCTCCAGCGTGTCCTGGGTCTTCCCCGGGGCCTCCTCCCGGTGGGACATGCCCAGAACACCTCCCGAGGGAGGCGTCTGGAACAGACCCCCGAGCCACCTCAGCTGCTCCTCTCGACGTGGAGGAGCGGCGGCTCTACTCCGAGCTCCTCCCGTGTGACTGAGCTCCTCACCCTATCTCTAAGGGAACGTCCAGCCACTCTGCAGAGGAAACTCATTTCGGCCACTTGTATCCGCGATCTCGTCCTTTCGGTCATTACCCAGAGCTCATGACCATAGGTGAGGGGAGGAACGCAGATCGACGGTAAATCGAGAGCATGTATGTGGACGTGTTAGTGGAGGTGTCATGGAGATGAGGTGGAGGTGTAGTGGATGTGTAGTAGGTGGAGGTGTAGTGGAAGCGCAGTGGAGATGTAGGTGGAGGTGTAGTGGAGGTGTACTGGAGGTGTAGTGGAGCTGTAGTGAAGCTGTAGTCGAGCTGTAGATGGTGGAGGTGTAGTGGAGGTGTAGTGGAGCTGTAGTGAAGCTGTAGTCGAGCCGTAGATGGTGGAGGTGTAGGTGGAGGTGTAGTGGAGATGTAGGTGGAGGCGTGGTGGAGGCGTGGAGCCTGCAGTGATGGGTCTGTCACATACAGGTCACATCTCCAGGGTTCTTCTGCTCAGGGCCTGAAGCTCCGAGTCTCTGAAGGACACGTCTCTGTGGAGGATCTCACCTTCATTTACCCTCTGCAATTAACAACTACTGTACTAAAGAGGAGAGAGGAGGAGAGAGGAGCAGAGGAGACAGGAGGAGAGGAGCAGAGGAGCAGAGAAGAGGAGGAGATAAACAGAGGAGGAGGAAAGGAGATGAGCAGAGCAGAGGTGGTGGTGGAGGAGGAGGAGGAGGAGACTATTCTAACCTGAAGAAAGAATTTAAGAAACATCTTGTAGTTCTATCAGGCGATCTCTCAGTCTGCTCACCTCCTCCTCCTCTGTGTATCAGAACAAACTCAGAAATTTCACTTTTCAAGTTCATTTAACTGAACATATACTGTAAATATACAGTGTAAGAAATCTGTAAAATAGTTCTAGATCGGAACACAGCTCAGGTTTAAGCAAATCTTTAACCAGACCTAAGAGGATAAACCTGGACTAAACCAGGACTAAACCAGGACTAAACCAGGACTAAACCTGGACTAAACCTGGACTAAACCTGGACTAAAGTGGGTATCATAGTGGATTTGAGACAGTCTAAATGATTCATGTTTAATTCAATAAAAAATACGACTGAAATGGGCCTCAAAGTGGGACCAGGATTAAATCTTAACCTGGACTAACCCAGGTTAAACAAAATCTAGACTTTTTTCTTTTTTTTCTTTTTATTTATTTGATAGGGACAATGCACATTAATGAACATAAGTATTAAACAAATGTAAATATGCCAAATTTTAGCTACAAAGTTAGTTTTCATCCGTAGTCTGCAGGCAAATACATAAAAATACTTTATGAATGTTAGGACTAAACAAGGACTAAACCAGGACTAAACCAGGACTAAACCAGGACTAAACCAGGACTGAACCAGGACTAAACCAGGACTGAACCAGGACTAAACCAGGGCAGTTTTTAGAATCTAAAATGTGCCTGTAAAAGTCTTGAGCTGTCCATGGTGCTGAACTCTCCTGTTGCGTATCACCACATATTATTCAATTTAAACTTAAACTTTATTGCAGTCTTCAATAAAAATCAGTCTTCAAAATCAAGAACTGTACAGTGTAACAGTGGTTCTTTTTTGTTTGGCATTAGAACACATCATTTGTTCTTTTATAAAGTGTCTATCGAAGGAATAAAGTCAAAATATGCCTTGACTAAATAAGAACCAGAAACCAGGACCAAACAGATTAAACCAGACTAAACCAGGATTAATCCAAGACTACACCAGGGCTAAAACAGGACTAAAACCAGGAATTAACCAGTACTGAAACAGCACTAAACCAGGACTAAACCAGGACTAAACCAGGACTAAACCATGACTACACCAGGGCTAAAACAGGACTAAAACCAGGAATTAACCAGTACTGAACCAGCACTAAACCAGGACTAAACCAGGACTAAACCAGGACTAAACCAGGACTACACCAGGGCTAAAACAGGATTTAACCAGGACTACCAGGGCTAAAACAGGATTAAAACCAGGATTAACCAGGACTAAACCTGGACTAAACCAGGATTTAACCAGGACTACACCAGGGCTAAAACAGGATTAAACCAGGGATAAAGCACCACCAAACCAGGACTAGACTAGGACCAAACCAGGAATAAACCAGAACTATATTGGAACTAAATCAGGACTAAACCAGGTACAAGATTTTATATTAAAGGGACAGTGTGTAAGATTTTTACCTGTTAATTACTGAAATTGAAGATACCCATTCAAAAATACATTGTTTTCCAAGCCTTTTCACTTCCATCATGAAATCAAAGTATTCTTTTGGACTTAGATATAGTCACATAAAAGGGGGATCTTCCCCATATAGAGGCAGCCATTTTGAATACGAGAGCCGCAGAAGGACATTTGGGCTCATCCTTCGCCTCGGCTCCTGCTAGCAGCTGCACAGCCGCGCTGCATATGGGAGTGAAGGAGAGAAGGAGAGAAGGGGAAGGGGAGGGGGGAAGGGGGGAGCATGCTGCCGGATCACACATCGTAATGGATATAACACGTATTTTGGACTAAATTGTTTTACTGGATTTTATTCGCTGGATCCTTATGGACAGATTGAGACCAAGTTTATGATGAAATACAGAGTTTGACCTGTGCAGAGCCTTCAAAGGTAAGCTAAGTAAGCTAAGTTTTGTGCTTTTCTGTATAAAAGCCCCATGTGCTCGGGGAGTGATTGTTTTGCAGGGAAATGAATTGCATAGTCAAAAAGAGGAGACTGTAAGGTTTCATTTGATGTGTAGATTGTCATGAATCATGATCGGGATTGTGTGTTTTCATGCGAAAAGAAAAAAAAAAGTGAACGGGGGACCGCGTTTTATGTATACAGCGGTGCGCGGTTCGTGCGCGGGCACGCGCGATGTCGGCGGTACGTCGCGCCCGGGTGACCCTCGTGGTCTGCCATAGCCAAAAGAGGAAGTGGAATAGCTAGTAACCACCTATGCGCCACGAATCCTACACACTGTCCCTTTAAATACAAAAAAAAAAAAAAAAAAAAAGTTAAAGCCATACTTTGGAACATTCTCTATGGAGACAGATACATTTTAGGCCATACTGTGGAACATTATAACCAAAGGAACAGCATTTCCATGGAAACAACAGGATCAGGCTCTTCTCCAGTAAGAGACAGGGTTTGTGGAGATGATTAGATGATTAGAGGAATAAAAATATTAATACTACTACTACTACTACTAATAATAATAATAATAATAATTATTATTATTATTATTATTATTATTATTAGTATTATTAATAATAATAATAATAATAATAATAATAATAATAAGTATTATTATTATTATTATTATTATTATTATTATTATTATTATTATTATTATTATTATTATTATTATTATTATTATTAAACCCAATTTCTGTATTTTTTCATTAATTTCCAGGCTAATTTGCAGCTAAATTTCACTTAGTTTCACTTTTCCTGCCAATATTTAGACATCAACATGATATTTCTACGTGAATTACAAATTAATTTGAGGATTTGGTGTATGTGAGGAGCTCGTGGTGAGGCTGGAGCCTGTGTTCTATAACCTACATAAGCAAATGAAATCCTATAATTATCTCTCATTAAGTGAATCAGGGACGTGCTTTTATTAAATCTCTCACTTTTCTGTCACCGCGGCTTTTTCTGACACGATCACCTTTAAGAGTCCCTGCCTTTAATTAACCTTTCTGTGGGGGCAGGGCTGAAAGAGGGGCCAAAGGTCATGGGAGCTTTTAAATATAGTTTAAATATAGTTTAAATATAGTTTATTCTTTTAAATGATGAATTATAAAAACGTGGTGTATGATCTTTATAGAAATACAACTCCTACATGTGTCAAAACTGCTGAAATTCTGTCAACAACATTAGCAGAAATTACCTTTTACTCAAGTCTGAAATGTGTAAAATGTTTTGAATTTTTGATGTACAGATTGTTATAATAATAATAAAAATACAACACACAACACAGAATTAAATTAAACAGGCTAAGAGAAATTCTACCTATTTTCTATTCTTATTTTATTTGGTTCTAAAGTAGTCCTTATTTAGGTCTGATTTAGTTTTGATTTTAGCCTGGTTTGGTCTTGTTTTTAGCCTGATTTAACCATGATTTGGGCCTCGTTTAGTTCTGATTTGGACCTGGTTTAATCTTGATTTTAACCTGGTTTAATCTTGATTTTAACCTGGTTTAGTCTTGATTTTGGCCTGGTTTAGTCTTGATTTGAGCCTGATTTATTCCTGATTTTAGCCTGGTTTAGTCTTGATTTTGGCCTGGTTTAGACTTGATTTTGACATGGCTTAGTCTTGATTTAGGCCTGGTTTAGTCTTGATTTTGACCTGGTTTATTCCTTATTTCAGCCTGGTTTAGTCTTGATTTAGGCCTGGTTTAGTCTTGATTTTGGCCTGCTTTAGTTTTGATTTAGGCCTGGTTTAGTTTTGATTTTGGCCTGGTTTAGTCTTGATTTTGGCCTGGTTTAGTCTAGATTTTGGCCTGGCTTATTCCTGATTTTAGCCTGGTTTAGTCTTGATTTAGGCCTGGTTTAGTCTTGATTTAGACCTGGTTTAGTCTTGATTTTGGCCTAATCAAGCCTAAGCATTTTAAATGTATTTTAAAGTTGCACTGTGTAACTTTTCTGATGGAGAGTCTGCCATCTGCTTGTCTCCATGGTGATGTCATTCCTTTGCCTGAGATGTTCCACAGTATGGCATTAAACAGATAAATCTTGTATCATTCATTTACAGGTGTTTTTATTTCTCAAAACTCACACAAAAACATCCTGTGAACAAGTCCCCTTCTCCACAGATCTGATCTGTAACTTGGCCTGCTTGTCTCCATGGAGATAGTTAAATTAAATGCCATACTGTAGAACATTCCAGGAAAAAATATTATTAAATGCTGTCAAATTTATTAACTTTGTATCCAAAACACTATTTATTTATTTATTTTAGCCTGGTTTAGAACTGATTTAGTCTTGATTCTGGCCTGGTTTAGTCTTAATTAAAGCCTGGCTTAGTGTTAATTTTAGCATGGTTTAGTCTTGATTTTAGCCTGGTTTAGAATTTATTTGAACCTAGTTTCGTCTTGATTTAGGTCTTGTTTTTAGCCTGGTTTAGAATTGATTTTAGCCTGGTTTAGTCTTGATTTAGGCCTGATTTAGTCTTGATTTTAGCCTGATTTAGTCTTGATTTAGGCCTGATTTAGTCTTGATTTTAGCCTAGTTTAATCTGGATTTTAGCCTGGTTTCGTCTTGATTTGGGTCTTGTTTAGTCTTGATTTTAGCCTGGTTTAGACTTGATTTTAGCCTAGCTTATTTTTTATTTTAGCCTGGTTTAGTCTTGATTTAGGTCTGATTTAGTCTTGATTTTAGCCTGATTTAGACTTGATTTTAGCCTAGCTTATTTTTTATTTTAGCCTGGTTTAGTCTTGATTTAGGCCTGATTTAGTCTTGATTTTAGCCTGGTTAATCTTGATTTAGGCCTGATTTAGTCTTGATTTTAGCCTGGTTTAGTCTTGATTTGAACCTGGTTTCGTCTTGATTTAGGTCTTGTTTAGTCTTGATTTTAGCCTGGTTTGATCTGGATTTTAGTCTGGTTTATTTTTTTTATTTTAGCCTCGTTTAGTTTTGATTAAAATAATTATAAAAGGAACTTCTAACCTGAAAACTACCACTTGACACATCACAAGGAGCAGAGCATTTTGAGTTTTGACAGGCAGACTAATAATAGTTTTTGAGGAGGGAACAGCGTTTTAACACACTGGACAACATGTTTAAGGACACTTTTATTCTTTTATAAACTCCTAAACATTCAAATCGAAGCTTCTTAAACAGATTTTAAAGTCACATTTTGCTCCAGTCTGACCCAGAGCCACAGACAGTTCCAAAATGGCCCAGATTATTTTTACATTCTCATTATCTCTGTTCATTTGTGTTCGCTGCACCGCTGGGGTTTCGCCACACCACAAAAAAAAACACACAGAACCCACCTGAAGGCTCTGACAGCAGCCAATCACAGAGCAGGACCATTAGCCAATCACAGAGCAGGACCGTCAGCCAATCACAGAGCAGGACCATTAGCCAATCACAGAGCAGGACCGTCAGCCAATAACAAGAAAAGGCAGGTCTGCCAATCAGAGCAGGGCCTCTTCATTTTTAGAGGTTGCATAGTCTTGAGATGTGTCATGAGGTTAACCAGGACTAAACCAGAACTGAACCAGGACTAAACCAGAACTGAACCAGAACTTAACCAGGACTACACCTGGACTAAACCAGGACTAAACCAGGGATAAAGCAGCACCAAACCAGGACTAAACCAGGACCAAATCTTGAATAAACCAGAACTATATTGGAACTAAATCAAGACTATACTAGGACTCAACCAGATCTAAACCAGAACTTAACCAGGACTTAATCAGGACTTCACCAGGATTTAACCAGGACTACACCAGGGCTAAAACAGGACTAAAACCAGGACTAAGCCAAGAAATAACCAGGGCTAAAACAGGACTAAAACTAGGACTAAACCAGGGATAAAGCAGGAATAGACCAGAACTATATTGGAACTAAATCCGGACTATACTAGGACTAAATCATGTCTAATCCAGGACTTAAAAAGGATTTAGCCAGCACTAAACCAGGACGTGACCAGGATTACACCAGGGCCAAACCGGGACTAAACCAGAATCAAATCAGGACCAAACAAGGACTAAAGCACGACTAAAGCAGGACTATACCAGGACTAAACCAGAATCAAACCAGGACCTAATCAGGACACAGAACCTTATCAGAACTAAACCAGACCAAAACCAGGATTTACTTCTTAAAACAACAATTTAAAACACACAAAAACCTGAGACAGTTTCAGAACTTTTGAGAACGATCCGAAACACAAATCCTCATTCTGATGCATAATGTTAAATGAGATAAACCCACATTAGCGCGAGCGATGTTAGCGGTTTGTCTTTATTTAAAACGCGTGACGACAGCTGTACAAACGGATAACAGAGTGATTCATTATAATTAGCTCAGAGTGAATATACAGACACGAGGATGCGATTACACAAAACAAGACTAATTTTCATATAAATAAGGAAAAACAGTTGTGACGGAGTGTACGCTGGTTATTCTGAGGAAATATTAGGAACTTAAATGCCAGAAAACACGCAGAAATGACTTTTGTGAGCTTTTTAGCCGCGTTATAATGTTACCTCCTCAAAAACGATTATTAGTTTGTCTACATCTCCAAGTCTCAAAATGTTCTCTTCGATTTTGTGACGTCATGAAGCCGTAGTTTTGTTTTGTTTTTCTTTCTTCATCTGCTTTACTCTTAAGTTGTTGCTTTAGTTTTGGAATATTTTTTATTTGAACCTTTTGTACAGTTGAGAATGTCAGTAGAAATTCTCTAATATCTGCTTTTTTTTTAACTGTGTTTTGATTCCTTATCCTTGGAATACATGGATATGTGTGGAGCAGTAACTATTTTCAGGTCCTTTTATTGTACACTCAACAAAAATATAAACGCAACACTTTTGTTTTTGCTCCCATTTTTCATGAGATGGACTTAAAGATCTAAAATTCATTCCAGATACACAATATTACCATTTCTCTCAAACATTGTTCACAAATCTGTCTAAATGTGTGATAGTGAGCACTTCTGCTTTGCTGAGATAATCCATCCCACCTCACAGGTGTGCCACATCAAGATGCTGATCTGATATCATGATTAGTGCACAGGTGTGCCTTAGACTGCCCACAATAAAAGGCCACCCTGAAATGTGCTTTTTTTTTTTTTTTTTTTTTTTTTTTATTGGGGGTCTGGGGACTCAGAACCAGTATATGGTGTGACCACCATTTGCCTCATGCATTGAAACACATCTTCTTCGCATAGAGTTTATCAGATTGTCAATTGTGGCCTGTGGAATGTTGGTCCACTCCTCTTCAATGGCTGTGCGAAGTTGCTGGATATTAGTGGGAGCTGGTACACGCTGTCGTATACGCCGGTCAAGCACATCCCAAACATGCTCAATGGGTGACATGTCCGGTGAGTATGCTGGCCATGCAAGAACTGGGACATTTTCAGCTTCCAAGAATTGTGTACAGATCCTTGCAACATGGGGCCGTGCATTATCTTGCTGAAACATGAGGTGATGTTCATGGATGTATGGCACAACAATGGGCCTCAGGATCTCATCACGGTATCTCTGTGCATTCAAAATGCCATCAATAAAATGCATCTGTGTTCTTCGTCCATAACAGATGCCTGCCCATACCATAACCCCACCACCACCATGGGCCACTCGATCCACAACATTGACATCAGCAAAGCGCTCACCCACACGACGCCACACACGCTGTCTGCCACCTGCCCTGAACAATGTAAACCGAGATTCATCCGTGAAGAGAACACCTCTCCAACGTGCCAGACGCCATCGAATGTGAGCATTTGCCCACTCAAGTCTGTTACGGCGACGATCTGGAATCAGGTTAAGACCCCAATGAGGACAACGAGCATGCAGTTGAGCTTCCCTGAGACGGTTTCTGACAGTTTGTGCAGACATTGTTTTGTTATGCAAACCAATTGTTTCAGCAGCTGTCCGAGTGGCTGGTCTCAGACGATCTTGGAGGTGAACCTGCTGGATGTGGAGGTCCTGGGCTTGTGTGGTTACACGTGGTCTGCGGTTGTGAGGCCGGTTGGATGTACTGCCATATTCTCTGAAACGCCTTTGGAGACGGCTTATGGTGGAGAAATGAACATTCAATTCACGAGCAACAGATCTGGTTGACATTCCTGCTGTCAGCATGCCAATTGCACGCTCCCTCAATGCTTGTGACATCTGTGGCATTTTGCTGTGAGACAAAACTGCACATTTCAGAGTGGCCTTTTATTGTGGGCAGTATAAGGTACACCTGTGCACTAATCATGATGTCAGATCAGCATCTTGATGTGGCACACCTGTGAGGTGGGATGGATTATCTCAGCAAAGCAGAAGTGCTCACTATCACACATTTAGACAGATTTGTGAACAATGTTTGAGAGAAATGGTAATATTGTGTATCTGGAATGAATTTTAGAACTTTAAGTCCATCTCATGAAAAATGGGAACAAAAACAAAAGTGTTGCGTTTATATTTTTGTTGAGTGTAAATAAAGAACTAACAAACATGGGTTCTTTCTTCCTCTTTACAGATCTGAACATCGCAGATAATGGATGTGAAAATGTGGGGAACAGGGGCTCAGTCCGAATTCATTATCATACGGGCCAGCGGGAGGATTGCGAGTCGCACAGCTCTGCTTGGTGGCATGAAGTTGGGGGTCTGGCAGAAACCAGGGTTCTGGCAAATTGTCTGTTCACCTGGGTTCTAAAAATGTATCAGTTATGTTAAATTTCCCCTTCCGTGTATCAACTCTCCTGAAAATGTGATTCAACTGGACTTTGCTTTGTTTTGACTCTGCTTCTGGACAAACACGTCCAAGGTCGACAGCTGCGACTTATCACACAGCACTCTACAAAACAAGGCACTCCACATTTGGCTCACACTGATATGTATATGTAAAAAAAACTCTCTCCTGTCTATTTAGTAAATGTCTGCGTCTGCTTCAGTTTCCAATCAATTATCGATTTTTCTGGACTGCTCCCCTTTCCACCCGCCCGTTTGTGACCAATGAAAAAAATGCCGTATGTTTTACCTGTCCAACTGTTGTCGTAATATGTTTGTGAATATTGTCATTGATTGTGCACCATCTTTTTTCCACTCTGTTGTAACCAAGTTGGCGCCGTGAATGGCCGCCCTGGTGCTTCGGAGTGTCTGTCCGCTCCGGGTATCGAAGCAAGTTCCCAATGTTGTGAACCTGTTCACTCATATGGCAATAAAAACCTTCCTGATTCCTGATTCCTGAACTGTACTTTGGACTGGTCTCCTGCTTATACATTTTATATCTTACTGTGGAATATTCCAGGCAAAACGGTACATCTCCATGGAAACATGGGGGCCGGGTCGCGGGGGCAACAGTCTAAGCAGGGACTCCCAGACCTCATTCACCCAGGACACTTCCTCCAGCTCCTCCGGGGGGACCCCAAGGCGTTCCCAGGCCAGCTGGGAGACATAGTCCCTCCAGCGTGTCCTGGGTCTTCCCTGGGGCCTCCTCCCGATTTTTGATTTTCAACTAAAATGTAAAAGTGACAAACCGAAAAACTGTTGCTCACCTATTATAATTCCAGCTAAATCAGCTCTTTCTGGTCAGATTGCATTAAAATCAAGATCAGATTATAAGTCTAATAAAGCCTTAGACAGAGCAGTGCCTACAGTTAGCATCACAACCCCAGGGAATATTGATGATGCCAGCTGAAAAGTAGGAATAATGCTTTTGTTCAAGGCACTCCAAGGGTTTTACATCACAACCACTAACACATACCGGCAACCTTCCAATCAGAGGACCCTTAAACCCTTAAACAGGAAGTCCATGGATCTGTTTGATCGTTTTGAAGTTTAGATCAGATTAAAACATTTTCAGTGTTTATTTCAGAGTTATTTTTATCTTCGCTTCCCCCTGTAATCTCGTCTTTCATCTGTTCTCACTAACGCGCTTTTATCCCTTTCCAGACATCTTCTGCACGATCGCTCGCACTCGTTTTCACATAAATAAAGAAGAAATAGGTCTGATCGAATGTCTGCGAGTTATTCGAATATTTGAGAAAATATATTTGAAATTTCAAATCGTAAAGGTTCCATTTATTTTAAAGGGCCACTGAACACCAAAATCACTTTTTTCTACTGATTAACTGTGTAAATGAGTCTAAAATAGAAGTGTTTACCTTTCCCTGGCCTTATTTTGGTATTTTAGTGCATATTTGTTAAAAATCCTAGACATAGACTTAGACAAACATTACTGATCCACAAAAAATTATTTGGTATTATTTGGGAATCGGACTTTTGGGTTAAAATTTGTGTCCTCTTTAACGGCCTCTTTAGAATCAACTACGGCCAAGACATTTGGATTTTTGGGTTGAACAAACGACCACCAGTCAAATTCTAGGTTATTATGTGACGAGCACTGCCCCTGGCGGTCTACGGGTGGTACGTGAGGAGCCCCTCTCAGCTCCGCCGGTCACTGCGATGTCCCGCCGTGTCTGGAGAAAAGGGAAATGGCGTGATCCGAGCACAAATGTCCGCTCTGTTTCAAAGTCTGGAGCGCACCGGTCCACGCCGTGTTGGATTGATGTGGCTGTCGGTCGGCCGTCAATCATCGCTCCAGAGCCCTCCACCAAAGACTTTGCTTAGGGGGCGGAGTAAAACTTCAGAAGGGTGTTTCATGGCTCTTTAACTTTGGATACCTTGGAGTATAAAGACATTTTGGTTGAGTGTATGGAATCACACCGCCAACCTGTGTTCAGTGGACCTTGCCACTCTATCGACTATGTGTAGAATCCCTCAGTCGTCCAGGTAGAATCCACGGCAAAAGGAGAAATTCAATTTGTCAACTGGACAAAAGTTTATTTCGTCGAATACGTTTCGCAGCTCATCCAATTCTTCAGTTCTGAACTGAAGAAGCAGCTTGGATGAGCTCTACCGGCTGTTTATGTGTTTTGTTTCACTCGCACATGTATGAGTAACCCTTTTAGTTTATTAGTCCGCCTACATCTGCAAAGCTCAAAATGCTCTGTTCCACCTTGTGATGTCATGAAGTCATAATTTTCAAGTTAAAGGAATAGTAACGTTTTTTACAATCTGAACCTTATTTCGGTAATAAAACAACGTGATTTACTCTCCCATTGTTCTTTTGTGTCATTTGGAGCATTTCCGGAGATTTTGTAGTTTAGCGATATCCGTAACGTGAGTGCTCGGGGCACGGGGTTGCAGTTACAGTTTCACTTGAGTCAAAAGCGACCTGTAACCCAATATCCAGCCATGGTTTCGTGTTTGGGTCCATTCTCAAGAAAACTCGCCACAGCTTCAATAACTCTGGATTGCGACGAGGAAGCCTGTGAAAACTCAACTTCGTCCAAGCTGTCATTTCGTTTTCACAACCGGGATAAATGCATGTCATGTTTTTTCAAGCGGGCATGTTTATGACTGTAACCGAGAGCTGAGAGCGTCGTGTTATCTGCAAATCAGCTGTGAATACACGCATGCGTACTGTCCTCGTCGTCCAATCGAAAACATGGCTAGATATCAGGTTACCGGCCACTTTGGACTCAAACGAAAGTATTGACTAACACATTGAACTTTTGTCATTTGAAAAGTGCTGGTTTGTGTTATTTGGTGACTGCAACAGCGTGCCCCGAGAACTCACGTTATGGATATCGCTAAACTACAAAATCTCCGGAAATGCGCCAAATGAGACCAAAGTGCTATGGGTGAGTAAATCACATTGTTTTATTACCGAAATAAAGTTCAGATTGTAAAAAAAAAACGTTACTATTCCTTTAACTTTTGTCCACTAGAGACTGGTAATGGGCTCTGTTCACGCTTACGCCCAAAGACGTTTGGGAACAGGTGGATGATTGACTTCCTTTGGGCTCTGTTGGCGATAGTAAATCTGAGAAAATGCCCCGGTTTTCTTCATCTCATCTCATCATGTCATTGTATTCTTTCATAAACTCCCTATTCATTTGTGTATTATAAAAAAAAAGATGTCATTGTAGGGTTCAGTCATGTTCGGCAGATCAACACTTCCAACCAGTTTCCTGTAAAAGACATCGAAGACGCAATTAGAGTCCCGTTCCCCATGGAAAGCTTTGGCAGGTCGCGAAGACGCTGCTGAATCCACGGTTTTATCACATGCCCAGTGTCGGGAACTCCACCAGAAGTCATCATTCGCATGTTTCCGGTAAACGTGAATAGAGCCAATTTATCCAAAAGATTCTCGTGAAGGTGTGTGGAGTTTGAAACACACTGGAGAACTCAGCTATGAAGGGTTTGTGTGTTAGAAAGTTGTGTCTTTTAATATTTCTGACTAAAATGAACACTATTTATAAAAGTATTTATGACAATTGCCGTAATTTTCCGTTAATATTGTTTTCTCTTTGCGTCCTCTTACCCCCTGTAATCGTGCTTTTCATCTGCGCTCACTAACACGTTTAATTCTCTTCTCAAATCCATCTTCTGCACGATCTCCACTCTCCCCACATGCTAATGAGATGTATTAATATTACACAGGGAGCAGATGGAAGCACGTCTCTAGCCTTTATTTAAAATGCCTTTCTTTGCCAAACACTGGCATAATCTTGGGCTGTCTAAAGTGTCCCGAGAGGATTTTCACAATAAAACGCTCGATTTTGCGTCTCGAGAGGGGGGCCATTAGAGGCACGTCCTTAATTTGGAAATAAAGAAAGAAAAGCTATTCACAAGAGGACAGGAAGTGAAAGAAACAAAGACCAAAATGTGTTTATTTGTGGCGCTTATGAAAGAGATCACAAAAACCATTACGTGTTTATCAGAACATCAAGAGGAGACGGTTTAAAGGAGGAACGGGCTGAGGTTTCAAGATATCTTTGTTAATCTTCTGGTTTCATTAAAAAATACTACTTAGTGATTTAATTGACTTATTGTGTGGTGTTTGCATGTTCTCCTTGTGTCTGAGTGGGTTCCTCTGGGCACTTCGGTTTCCCCCATCGACCCAAAACATGCACAAAGGCTCAAATCAGAGGCAGCATCGAGAGCATCCTCACCAGCTGCATCACTGTGTGGTATGGCACCTGCACCGTGTCCTGCCGGGAAAAGCTACACCGAGTAGTGTGAGCAGCTGAGAGAATTGTGGGTGTCTCTCTCCCCTCCCTGCAGGACATCTACCGCACCCACCTCACCCACAAAGCCCTCTGGGTGATCCCACCAACCCATCCAACTGCCTCTTCAGTCTGCTACCATCAGGAAGGAGACTGAGGAGCATCAGGGCCAAGACCAGCAGACTGAAAGACAGCTTCATCCACCAAGCTGTCAGGATGCTGAACTCTCTCCCTGCCCTCCCTCCCCCAATGACACTGCTGCTTAAATTACACTGACACTGCTGCTTAAATTACACTGGCACTGCTGCTTAAACGACACATAAATGACACTGACACTGCTGCTGCTTAAATGACGCTTAAATGACACTGACACTGCTGCTTAAATTACACTTAAATGACACGGACACTGCTGCTTAAATGACACTTAAACAACACTGACACTGCTGCTTAAATGACACTGACACTGGTGCTTAAATGACACTTAAATGACACTGACACTGCTGCTTAAACAGCACTGACACTGGTGCTTAAATGACACTTAAATGACACTGACACTGCTGCTTAAATGACGCTGAAATAACACTGAAACTGCTGCTTTAATGAAACTTAAATGACACTGACACTGCTGCTTAAATGAAACTTAAATGACACTGACCGTGCTGCTTAAATTACACTTAAATGACACTGCTGCTTAAATTACACTTAAATGACACTGACACTGCTGCTTAAATGACACCATCTGTGTTTTGCTTATTTGTATTATACAGTGGTCCCTCACTATATTGCTGTTCACCTTTCGCGGCAGATTTTTTTATTCCAATTTTTTTTATACGTGAAAAGTCCCTCAGTCGTCCAGGTAGAATCCATGATAACAGGAGAAGTTCAATTTGTCAACTGGACCAAGTTTGTTTGGTTGAAAACGTTTCGCCGCTCATCCGAGAGGCTTCGTCAGCTCTAATAAGAATACTGGTAAGACACTTGCTTATATCTTGCTGTAGGGAGGAGCTACCTAGCTAACTACTTTCCGGAACTATCTCATTGGTTTCGGTCTTTTGTTTCTCTGGCGTCTAGCTTAACGATCCCTATTCATCCCTACACGCCTGCTTTTTCACCCCTCTGGCCCTGACCTGGCTAGCCCCATTGTTTCCCTGTTTGTTTGATCTAGGCTTAATAATGGAATTGTAGATGGGATGCAAATTATATCTTACGCCACCATTTCTGTTCAGAGAAGGATTCTCTTTTTTGACAAAAATAGCCTCTTTAACTCCCCTCTCAAACCAATTCTTTTCCCTGGCTAAGATCTGAACTTCACTGTCCTCAAAAGAATGTCCCGTGGCTTCTAGGTGAAGATATACGGCAGAAGACGGTCCACTCTGGCACGCCCGTCTGTGTTGGTACATCCTCTTGTGAAGTGGCTGCTTGGTTTCTCCAATATAGCGCTCACTGCAGTCTTCACTACACTGAATGGAGTAGACCACATTGCTTTGTTTGTGGCTCGGTGTTTTGTCCTTTGGGTGGACGAGTTTTTGTCTTAAAGTGTTTGTGGGTTTGAAATAAACTGGGATTTCATATTGTCTGAAAATCCTCTGTAGTTTTTCCGACACGCCGGCCAGGTACGGAATCGCTACCCCTTTCCTCCTGGGTTCGGATTCTCTATTATCTTGTTTCTTGCCCTTGTCTCTCTTGGTTTTGTTAACAGCCCATTTGGGATAACCACAAACAGAGAGGGCTTCCTGCACATGTTGTTCTTCTTTTTCCTTACCCTCTGTGCTTGTGGGAACCACTTGGGCCCTGTGTTGTAATGTCCGAATAACACCCAGTTTGTGCTGCAGTGGGTGGTGTGAATCAAAAAGCAGGTATTGGTCTGTGTGTGTGGGCTTCCTGAAGACTTCTACTTGGAGTCCCCGGTCTCCTCCTATCGTTACTGCACAATCTAAGAACGCCAATGTGTTATCCTTGGCATCTTCACGGGTGAATTTGATATTAGGATCTACAGAATTGATATGTGCAGTAAAAGGTTCCAAATCTTGAATTTTGATTTTTGTAAAATTATCATCAACATAACGAAACCAGTGTGTGGGAGGAGTGCCTGGATATGAGGCTAAGGCACTTTGTTCAAATTGTTCCATGTATAGATTAGCCATGATAGGGGAGACCGGTGAGCCCATCGCACAGCCATGAATTTGCCTGTAGAAGTTCCCTCTGAACTGGAAATAGGTGGTATTTAGACAAATTTCCAGCAGTTGGCAGATTTGGTCAGGAGAAAGTTTGGTTCTCTCTTCTAGCTTGGAATCCTGTAGTAAACTCCTTCTCGCTGCTTCGACCGCTACAGCTGTGGGGATACAAGTGAAAAGAGAGGTTACATCAAAGGAAACCATTGTCTCATCCTGACCAAACTGGAGAGACTTAACTTTGTTTACAAATTCAGCTGTGTTCTCAATGTGGTGCTCCGTGTTCCCCACCAATGGAGCCAAGATGGTTTTTAGGTGTTTGGCCAAATTATATGTGATAGAGTCAACACTACACACAATGGGTCTGAGTGGTACTCCTTGTTTGTGAATCTTCGGGAGGCCATAGATGCACGGGATAGCATCACCAGGGTACAGTCTGTAATACAGTTGTAGATCAATGACTTCTTCTTTCCTCAACTTCTGTAAGAAATCAATGATCTTCTTTTGTACCCATTGGTGGGGTCCCGTTTCAGTACTTCGTATGTTGTCGTGTCACTGAGTAGGCTGTTCACCTTAGCCTCATAATCAGCTGCGTCCAAGATCACCGTGCATCTCCCTTTGTCTGCAGGCAGGATTTGGATGCTCTGGTCCCTCTCTAGAGCAATGATGGCCTTCCTCTCCTCTGGTGTTACGTTAGAGGGTGGAAGTTTAGCATTGCTCAGTGCAGCTGTTAATTTCAGTCTAAGGTCTCCAGCTTCTGTCTCTGTGAGCTTGTTGTTCCTAATGGCGGTTTCAGCTGCCGTGATGTAATCCACCGTGGGGATGTGATTAGGAGTCACAGAGAAATTCAGTCCTTTGCAAAGGACTTCTTTCTCTGTCTGAGTGAGTACCCGGTTGGAAAGATTTTTCACCCAGCGTTCTTTGTGCACCGATTGGCTAGGTCTGTCCTCCTTCCTACTGTCACTCCGATCCTTGGGGTTATTTCTATGTTGATTCTGGAGTTGTGCAAACTTCCTAATGTGTCGCTCTTTGGTTTTGTTGTGCTGCCTCAACTGACCCGTAGCTATGAAGTCGTTAATCCTGTGAAACATTTCTTTTGGCACTAGACCCGTTATTTTGTTTAGTAAGCTGTCTATTTCAAATTTTAAGTTATCAATTTCATAATTGAGACGGCTAATTCTAAGGCTAAGTATACCTCTCAGGTAACGCTGGGTTAACCTGTCTGCCCTAAGTCCTGGTTCCGGTGCTTTCTTTTGTAGAACCTTGGGAATAAGTTGCTCCTGTCGACATCTAAGATTTTTTTATAGTGTATCAATGTGCATTGTGTTCTGCGTCCTGATTGGCTAAGGGACTGTAGACCTTTACAGATTTGTCCGTCATTCTCCTCCATGTCTCCAGTACAGTACAGAATGTGTTCAGTTCGGGTGCAGGATTTCCACATTCAATGGTCCGATTCTTCATTCTAAACCTATTCAGGAAAGCTTCATTTCTGAACTGACTTTTTGGGTCCATCACCTGTTTATTTCTATGGATACATCACTGCTCTGCTTCAAATGTTCCACAGTATGGCCAGTATGGAGCTCTACTTTACATTTAGTCAACTACAGGTGGTTTTACAGCTCAAAAATCCCTAGAAAAACAAAGATCTGACCTGTAACTTCTGTAACTGGTCTGGTTTGGTCTCCATGGAGATAGAAAGGTTTAATGCCCTAGTGTAAAACATTCCAGACAAAGCAGTAGCATCTCCATGGAGACGATTTGACAGACTCTCCGCCAGAAAAGTTACACAATTCTCCTTTAGGTATTGATATCTGATTTTCGGTACTTTTCCAAACCGCATGGCCAGCGTCATTCCAGTGTTCACGTTGGGAGCCCGTCTGTTGGCGTTGAAGTCTGTGGACCTACCAGATTATCCGGCTTTATCTGCGGCGGACATTTTCACCAGATTTACGTGTTTATTTTACGTTTTTTTCCTCGTTCTGATCAGCGGGGACAGATAGCCGGCGATAGCGGCGAGGATTTGACCCGCGCAGTGACTGTTTTGTCAGATAGGCAAACAAACACGGCGAGGTTTGGAGGAGGATTACGGGATTATGCTGAGGAGGGAAGCGACGGGGGAGCAAGGGCCCGGCGGTGGACGGGGTTCGGAGAAGTGCACGGAGACACGGGAAGAAGAGGATCATGGGAGGAGGATAATGGGTCAGATAAATGCACGGATAAATTTACTGCAAACAAAAAGAAATGCTACTGGGAAATGTAACACTGACCTAATGGTGAACCTCCTCCTCTCACCTCCTCTCACTGCCTCCTCTCACCTCCTCCTCTCATCTCCTCCTCTCACCTCCTCCTCTCATCTCCTCTCACCTCCTCCTCTCATCTCCTCCTCTCATCTCCTCTCACCTCCTCCCCTCATCTCAGCACCTCCTCCTCTCATCTCTCACCTCCTCCTCTCATCTTCTCCTCTCATCTCCACTCACCTCCACCTCTCACCTCCTCTTACCTCCTCCTCTCACCTCCTCCTCTCATCTCCTCTCACCTCCTCCTCTCATCACCTCCTCTCATCTCCTCTCACCTCCTCCCCTCATCTCAGCACCTCCTCCTCTCATCTTCTCCTCTCATCTCCACTCACCTCCACCTCTCACCTCCTCCTCTCATCTTCTCCTCTCATCTCCACTCACCTCCACCTCTCACCTCCTCTTACCTCCTCCTCTCACCTCCTCACACTCACCTCCTCCTCCTTTGAGCTCTTCCTCTTATGTCCTTCTCCTCCCCCCACCTAGCTCCTCTCTCCTCCCCCTTCTCTCACCGCCCCTCTCTTTCTCCTTTTGCCTCCTCACACTCACCTCCTCCTCCTTTGAGCTCTTCCTCTTACCTCCTCACCTCCTCCTATCTCCTCACCTCCTCCTCTCTCTTTCTCCTCTCACCCCCACCTCAACTACTCCTTTGTTCTTCCTCCTCTCTCCTGCTCTCACCCCTCCCTCTTGGGCTTCCTCTCCTCACCTCCCCTCACTTCCTCTGACCTTCCCCTCTCAACTACTCCTTCGCTTTCTTCCTCACCTCCTTCTCATCCTCGGATCTCTTACCTCCTCCTCAAGTCCTCCTCTCTTTACTCTTTACCTCCACTCCTCCTTCCTCCTCCTCTTCTCTCTTCTTCTGATCTCTCCTTCTCTGACCTCCTCACCTCCCCTCACCTCCTCCTCTGACCGTCTCCTCTCACCTCCTCCTCGGATGTCTTCCCCTCACCTCCTCCTCATCTACGCCTTCGCTCTCTTCCTCAGCACCTTCTCATCCTTGGATGGCCTCCTCTTACCTCCACCTCAACTCCTCCTCTTCTCTCTTCCTCTCACCTCCTCTCCTCACCTCCCCTCACCTCCTTTTCTCACCTCCTCCATAGACAATGGTGACGAGTTAAGTGTTTGGCCCAAAAACACATCCACATCCATCTGTCAGAGGAGGAATCACACACCAACCTGTGAATCACCGGATCAAACGGATCAACCAGCGATGTTTATATCAAGAGCAGGACATAAATACATTCTTATCCCTTTCTTACATTGTGACCACATATGTTGCTTAAGTTTAAGTTGGGTCAACTGGAGGGAAAACAGACATTTTCACCCCTAAAAGCATGCTGGCCACATACATGCAGCCCTGTAGTTGCATTCTATTGCTGATGGCAGCCCCCAGTGGAAGCAGGTGAGTTTGACTTTCTCACTTGTCAAGTGCAATAATTCCTTCATGGAGAGGAAAATCTATATCAGTTTAGTAAAATAATTGTTTTAGAACATGTAGAAGTAGTATTTGGTGATTTTCAAAGAAAAATAAACAAACCAGGAGGTATTTTATTGACTGGCCACATATGTGGTCACTATGCATATAGTAGTGACCTTATAGACCCCTTTACAGTTAGTAAACAGACGTGACGTCACCGGCATGTGCGCGCCCGCCATGTTGACCCAGAATCAACCATGGTGGACCATAGCGGAGTATCTGAACAATAGGGAAAGCTACATTCAAAAGCTCACGTTGAGCAACAGGGTTCGACTACCAGATCATTATGTGATCACGGAGTGGCAGTACGACCACAGAAAGTGGCCAGATTTACAGTGGCCAGATATCCACTGTTATTTAGTCGAGAAGCCCAGCGTGTATACAAGAGAGAAAGTTCGCACATACAAATCCATGGATGCCTACCAGTTTGCCGTATGTGGCCATGTACAGGAGGTAAAATACCACGATATCGATGGGGAGTTTTGCGTGTTGGCATCTGATGTTCTCCCCAGTCAAAGACAAGGCCACAAGACGACCATGTACAATGCTTGGGCTATCATCAACTACGTTCTGACCGCCAACTGCACTTGCGTTGTGGGTAAGTAACATACTACGACTTAATTCACGAGTCACACATGTGATCTCAGTCATGTCAAATGCCATTTATGATGGTCATGCGAAAACTTATCATGCCTTTTAACAAAGTTATTCGTATTGGTTTACATGTGTCTGTCGTAGAGGTTACCCGGTTAATATGTCTGTGAGCTTTGCGGTGTCCTGTGCTTGCTAGTTAATCAGCATGATTAAACACCACTGAACACCTGGGCAAATTACCCTAAACAAGCAGCAGGTGGTCACTTGTGTGTATGTCAGTTGAATGATATGAACTATCATTTATTCCATCTGTTTCTCTTTATTTCACGTCGAGTTCTTCTCTTCTATATCTTTGCTGGGGGTTTTATGGCAGCAGTGGCTTTGTTTTGAGTCAGCACTGCACGCGCATTCAGTGATGACGTAGCTTTGAAACTGGTCTATACATGCTACATATGTGCACATACGTGGCAAGTATGCATGTAAGTTTTTGTGTACTGTATTAAAGTAATGATATAGTAATAATCTTTCACATCACACATACAGTGACAAAGCAGCTATAGTACGAAATATATATGTTATTATATAGCATTAGCATTATTATATAGCCTTAGCTGCATGGTGGCAACATATGTGACACCCCTAAAAACCCCAATTTAGGACCTTTATTTGAAAAAGCAGTATGGGGTATGTCTAATAATGTAAAAATACATGTCTGATTGGAATTTGGAAGCTCTGGTACAAAAAAGGGTTAAACATATCTTTGTCTTTTTCTAAACATCATTTGTATTCGTATTTGTAACCGGACATGAAAGCCCCGGCGTTTGTCTCGGGCAGATGTGGACCGTGTGACAGATGTGGGTGCAGTTCTGCAGCGGTGAAACTTTCCTCCTCACACTTGGCACATGCACCGGGAGTTTGGCACAAGTCGCAGATTCCGAGGGAGATTATCCAACGGTATTAGAACCACAGAAACCAAAAACAACAACTGCCTGAACTGTGAAATTAAAACAGGGACTCTGCAAATAAACAGAAGATATTTATGAGTTTAACAAAAGCAGCGAGCAGCCAAGTGTGGTGTGTTTGAAGGACCAATTTTATTTATTTTTTATCCCAAACACCACAAATATCTGGAGTTTTTTGGAGCGTTTTGTTTCATTCACACATATTTAACACAGTTCTTCTTTCTAATACAGGAAGTGCTCCGTTGTGTTTTTAAACTCCCTGAATCTTTTCAGTTTAAATTCATCTCAGCTGAACTAAAGGTAAAAGGAGCTGTTCACTTGAAAACTGCCACTTCATGACATCACAAGGTGGAGAGAGACACACAGATGGACTGAAGCGGCGACAGGCAGATGTACATGAGAGAGGGACAGAGAGACTGACAGACTGAGACAGAGAGAGAGGGAGAAAGAGAGACAGAGACAGAGAGACCAAGAGAGTGTGAGAGAGGGATAGACAGAGGGAGAGACAGACAGAGAGAGAGAGAGAAAGAGACAGAGCGAAAGAGAGACAGAAAGAGACAGACCGACAGACATAGAGAGACAGACAGAGAGAGAGAGAGAGATAGAGATAGAGAGAGAGATACAGACAAAGAAAGAGAGACAGATAGACAGAGACAGAGAAAGAGACAGGCAGACTGAGAGAGAGAGAGAGAGAGAGAGAGAGAGAGAGACAGAGAGAGACAGAGAGAGAGAGAGAGAGACAGAGAAAGACAGAGAGACCAATGGCGAGAAAGAGACAAAGCGAGAGAGAGAGAGAGAGAGACACAGAGACTGACAGAGAGAGAGAGACAGAGAGAGAGCAAGACAGAGATAGAGAGAGACAGACAGACAGAGAAAAAGAGAGACAGAAAGAGACAGACCGACAGAGATAGAGAGACAGATACAGACAAAGAGAGAGAGAGAGAAAGAGACAGAGATAGAGACTGAGAAAGACAGAGAGACCAATGGAGAGAAAGAGACAGAGCGAGAGAGAGAGAGAAAGAGAGACTGACAGAGAGAGAGAGACAGAGAGAGAGCGAGACAGAGATAGAGAGAGACAGATAGAGAGAGAGAGACAGAGAGAGAGACAGACAGAGAAAAAGAGAGACAGAAAGAGACAGACCGACAGAGATAGAGAAACAGATACAGACAGAGAGAGATAGATAGACAGAGAGACAGACAGACACACAGAGAGAGAGAAAGAGACAAAAAGAGAGACAGACATACAGACAGAGAAAGAGAGACAGATAGACAGAGACAGAAAAAGAGACAGGCAGACCGAGAGAGAGAAAGAGAGGGAGACCAATAGAGAGAAAGAGACAGAGAGAGAAAAAAAGAGATAGAGAGAGAGAGAGAGAGAGAGAGACAGGCCGACAGAGATAGAGAGACAGATACAGACAGAGAGAGAAAGAAACAGATAGAAAGAGAGACAGACAGACAGACAGACAGACAGAGAAAGAGACAGAGATAGAGAGAGACAAAGAGACAGGCAGACAGAGAGAGAGAGAGAAAGAGAAAGAGACCAATAGAGAAAAAGAGACAGAGTGAGAGAGAGAGAAAGAGAAAGAGAGAGAGAGAGCGAGAGAGAGAAAGAGAGAGAGAGACTGACAGAGAGAGAGACACACACAGAGAGAGAGAGAGTGACAGACAGAGAGAGAGAGAGCGACAGACAGATACATAGAGAGAGTAACAGACAGAAAGAGAGACAGACAGACCAAGAGAGAGAGAGACAGAGAGAGAGAGACAGAGATACAGACAGACCAAGAGAGAGAGAGACAGAGATAGAGAGAGAGATACAAACAGAGAAAGAGAGACAGATAGACAGAGAAAGAGACAGGCAGACCGAGAGAGAGAGAGAAAGAGAGAGAGACCAATAGAGAGAAGGAGACAGAGCAAGAGAGAGGGACAGACAGAGAGAGAGAGACAGAGAGAGAGATAGAGAGAGACAGATAGAGAGTGAGACACATAGAGAGAGAGAGACAGACAGAGAAAGAGAGAGAAAAACAAACAGAAAGATAGACAAACAGACCAAGAGAGAGAGAGAGACAGAGAAAGAGAGAGAGACCAATAGAGAGAGAAAGAGAGACAGACAGAGAGAGAGAAACAAACAGAAAGAGAGACAAACAGACCAAGAGAGAGAGAGAGAGAGACTTTTTGACTTAAAAATACATTTATTATTATATTAAAATGTTAGCACTCCAACATGATCAAGCCACAGACACCAAACAAAGGGAAACCCCTCCTAAAAGTCCAGCACCAGCTGCCCCTCCCTCAGCTCACACAGGGCTGACCCCACTGTCCACACGGCTTCGAAGTCTCCCAGCTCTCCCACCAGTGAGCTGTAGCTGTACTCCAGTCTGAGGCGAGCCTTCACCAGACGCCTCAGCAGAAGTTCAGGGTCTGTACAACCTGTCCCAGCTTTCCAGTTTCTTCTTGTGAGCCAAATACTGCCTGCCCCAGGACGAAGCTGACCAGCCCCACAGTCCGGCGCCGCGCTGCACTGTACCGCGGTCCCAACACAAACAGCTCCCTGGTGAGGTCTTGGCCCAACCTCTGGAGCCAGTGTCCCACTGTGGCAAAGAGAGGATGGAGGCGAGGACAGGACAGCCACCGATGCTCCAGTGTCTCCTCAGCAGGACAGAAGGCACACTGACGGGCTGTGCTTGGGTCAAAGTGGGCCACATGTCTGTTTGTGGCCACAGCCCCATGCACCACCCTCCACTGGAGGTCAGCGCATCGCTTCTCCGTAGGAGGGCAGTACAGGGACCTCCAGCTGTCTTTGGGAGATGACCCTGGGGCCAACACACCTGACCACCTACTTTCAGATGCGGCAACCAGCTCCACTCTGTGACGGACTTTTACAGCAGTGATGTACAGGTCCTTCTTTACCGCTGTAGCCAGATCTGACAGGGCTGGGAACGTCACCGCTCCAGATGGTTCCTCCTGTGCTCCTAAGGCCTGCACACACAGTGATGGAAAGTTCAGATGGTGGGCAGGTAGGTGGGCTCTGTATGTGCCCAGAGCTTCTCTGAACCGAGCCGGGAGTCCACTCTGCACCTCCTGCAGCAGTCTCTGAATCACTCGCTCAGACCTCACCCCTGTCTCCTGGCTGAGCTGAGCAGCGGTCTTCCACCCTCTGTCAGTCCTCAGATGGGCCAGCCGGGTCAGTCCAGCAGTTACAAATGCCTGCCTCAGCTGAGGGGACTCCAGCAGGGTGCTCCTCACCACAGGGTTGTGGTGGAGCGGCTCTTCTCCTCCCCGATCGTATGGCTCCTCCCGTGAAAAGGACAACACAGAGTGCCAGGCTTTCAGCACTGAGCGGTAAAAAGCTGTAGTCCCTGACATGTCCACACCGCTCAGGTCTGTGAGGAACAGATGTTTATCATAGTCCAGCCCCCCACTCCATGAAGCAGGACAGCTGCCAGCTCTGTCCACAGCTATAACAAACAGAAAGAGAGACAAACAGACCAAGAGAGAGAGAGAAAGAGAGAGAAACCAATAGAGAGAAAGAGACAGAGTGAGAGACAAAGAGAGAGAGAGAGAGAGAGAAAAGACAGAGACAGACAGAGAAAGAGAGAGACAGAAAGTGACAGACTGACAGAAACAGAGAGAGAGAGAGAGAGACAGATAGACAGAGACACACACACAGTGAGACAGAGAGGGAGAGACAGACAGAGAAAGAGACAGGCAGACAAAGAGAGAGAGACAGAGAAAGAGAGAAAAAGTGGGTTCGCTCGATTGCTTGTTCGCTCACAATCTCTCCCTCTATCTCTTTCTCTCTCTCACACTTAAAATGAGATTAATTAGATTAATTACAAATCCTGTAAATAATTTGATTCATTTTTAATCGCCTGACAGCACTACTTTAAATTGAATAGTTTCTCTCTTTACTCCTCATTTTCTTTGTCCTTTCTCTCCCTCCCTTTCTCTTTCTCTCTCCCTTTTCTCGATCCTTTCTCTCTCTCCTCCCGCTCGCCTTTCTCCGTCTTCATTTCTTTCTCTTCCTCTCTCACTCTCTCTGCCTCCTTCTCTTCTCGTTCTTCTCCTTCCTGCACACTTCTCTCTCCTCCCTCTCTTCTGTAGTCTCTCTGCCTCTTTATCAGGTACAGCCCCAGACCTCCAGGGGGCGCTGTAGAGGTCGGCGACGCCAATATCGTCTTCCAAAAAAAAAAACCTGCCGCATTTATTTATATTTATTATTTGGAGCTGGGTGTTTTCATGCAGCCTCCCCCTGCTGTTTATCCGATAAAATCCACCAGGAGGGATGGAGAGGGGGAGGAGAGAGGAGAGGAGGAAGAGAGGGAAGAGAGGGAAGAGAGGGAAGAGAGGGGGTCTAAACGAATTTCTGCTCAGAGAAAATGTGAAACAATATGAACTGGAGATTGGACATTCTCAGATCCAAAAAGTCCAATTCACATTTACAGAATATTTTACAAAACTCACAATATTCCCACAATCCTTCGCTTCATCTACTGGAATCCTCTTTTTATTTCCCTCGCTCCTCGCAGCCTCTGATCCTTCCTTTTCTTCTTCTTCTTCTCTCTCTCTCTCTCTGTCTCTCTCTCTCTGTCTCTCTGTCTCTCTCCCTTTCTCTTTCTCTCTCTTTCTCTTTCTCTCTCTTTCTCGCTCTCTCTGTTTGTCTCTCTCTCTCTCTTTCTCTCTTTCTCTCTCTCTTTCTCTTTCTCTCTCTCTCTTTCTCTCTTTCTCTCTCTCTGATCCTTCCTTTTCTTCTTCTTCTCTCTCTCTCTCTCTCACTGTCTCTCTCTGTCTCTCTCTCTTTCTCTTTCTCTCTTTCTCTCTCCCTTTCTCTTTCTCTCTCTGTCGGTCTCTCTCTCTCTTTCTCTCTCTCTGTCTCTCTGATCCTTCCTTTTCTTCTCTCTTTCTTTCTCTCTCTCTTTCTCTCTCTCTCTCTCCCTCCTGTTCTCTTTCTCTCTCTCTCTGTCTGTCTCTGTCTCTCTCTCTTTCTCTCTCTCTCTGTCTCTCTCTCTGTCTCTGATCCTTCCTTTTCTTCTCTCTGTCTTTCTCTCTCTCTCTGTCTCTCTTTCCGTCTCACTTTCTCTCTCTCTCTCTCTTTCTCTCTGTCTCTCTCTCTCTGTCTCTCTCTGTCTCTCTTTCACTCTGTCTCTCTCTCTCTCACTCTGTTTTGCTCTCTCTGTCTCTCTCTCTCTCTCTCTGTTTCTCTCTCACTCTGTCTTTCTCTCTCTGTCTCTCTCTCTCTCTCTCTGTCTCTCTCTCTCTGTCACACACACACACACACACTCTGTTTCTCTCTGTCTCTCCCTCTGACTCTCTCTGTCTCTCTCTCTCTCACACACACACACTCTGTCTCTCTCTCTCACTGTTTCTCATTATGGTTGATTAACTTTTCTCTCTCTCCCTCTCTCTGTCTGCCTCACTCTCTGTCTGTCTGTCTCTCTCTCTCTCTCTTTAGCTCTCTCTCCCTGTCTCTCTCTCTCTCTCTCTCTCTCTCTCTCTCACTATGTCTCTCTCTCTCTCTCCTCTCTGTCTCTCTCTCTCTCACTCACTCTTTTTCCTTATGGTTAATTAACTTTTCTCTCTCTCTGCCTTCCTTCTTTCTCTCTCTACAGTTTCTCACATCTCTCATTTTGTCTTTCCTGTTTCTGCCTCTTATCATTAATTCTTCTCTCTTTCACTTTTGTCTCTCTTCTACTTTATCTCTCTCTTCTCCCTCTATCTCTTTAACTTATATTGTCTCCCCCCCTTTCCCTCACTTTCTTTTCTCTCATAACTTTAACTCTCTCTCTTTCCTTTCTCCCTTCCTTTGTCTTTACCCCCAATCTCTTATTTTTTCTTTCTGCTCTCTTTCTCTTTCTCTCTCTCTCTCTGTCTCTATTTCTCTTTCTCTGTATGTCTGTCTCTTTGTCTCACTTTTTTCTCTCTACCTCTCTCCTTTCTGTGTGTCTCTCCCTTTCTTTCTCTTTGCCTCCTTTCTCTCTCTCTCTCTCTCTCTCTATGTCTCTCCCTCTCTTTCTCTGTATGTCTCTCCCTCCTTTGTGTCTCTCACTTTTTTCTCTCTACCTCTCTCCTTTCTGTGTGTCTCTCCCTTTCTTTCTCTTTCCCTCCTTTCTCTCTCTTTCTCTCTATGTCTCTCCCTCTCTTTCTCTGTATGTCACTCCCTCCTTTGTGTCTCTCGCTTTTTCTCTCTACCTCTCTCCTTTCTCTCTCTATGCCTCTCTCTTCTTTTGCTCTTTTCCCTCTCCTTTATCCCTCTCCCTTCTCTTTCTTTCTCTCTCTCTCTTTTTCTCTCCCTTCTTTATCTCTCTCTATGTCTCTCTCTCTCTCCCTTTCTCTCTCTCTTTCCCTTCTTTCTCTTTCTATGTTTCTCTCTCTCTATGTGTCTCTCTCTCCCTTCTTTCTCTCTCTCCTTTCTCTTTGTGTCTCTTTCCTCTCTCTTTCTCCCTTCTTTCCCTCTCTTCTTTCTCTGTGTGTGTCTCTCTCTCCATTGTGTCTATCTCCTTTTCTCTCCCTCTACCTTCTTTCTCTCCCTCCCTCTCTCTTTCTATCTCTCTCTCTGTGTGTCTCTCTCTCTTTCTCTGTATGTCTCTCTCGCTTTTCTCTCTCTCTGCCTCTCTCTTCTTTCCCTCTTTCCCCTGTCCTTTCTCTCTCTTTCTTTTCCTCTGCCTGTCTCTCTCTATCCCTTTATCTCCATTCTCCTTTCTCACATGCTATTTTCTCTTTTCCTCCTCCCCTCTCTCTCTCTTTTCTCTTTCTCTCTCTTCCTCCTCTTCATTTTCTCTGCCTCCATCTCTTCTCACCATCTTCTCTCTTTCTCATCCCTCTCTCTCTCTAATGAACTCCAGCCTGTCCTTATTTACATAAATCTAATCACTGTTATTGATTAGCCCTCTCTGCCTCTCTATCGTTCACTCGTTCTCTCGTTCTCTCGTTCTGTGAGAACACGTTCATTTAAAACTCTCAGATTTCGAAAAATTGACTCTTGTGATTTTAGCGACTTTAGAATAATTCCTCCTGAAAAACATAAAAACACACCTGGAGTTTTTGTTTCATTCACATGTTTGAGTAGCACATTATTATTATTTTGTTATTATTATTATTATTTTTATTATTATTATTATTGTTTTTTTTATTGTTATGATTATTATTGTTTTTATTTTAATTTTTTTCTATTGTTATGATTATTATTTTTTATTATTATTTTTATTATTATTATTATTTATTATTATTATTCGTCTGTCTGTATCTCCAAAGCTGGCCCGGGGACCAGATCCGGCCCTCCAAGACCTTAAATCTGGCCCTCGGCTGATTTTCTATTCAAATATTTTATTTAGATTTTAATTTTCTATTAAAATTTTGGTAATTTTCTGCACCTCTTTTCTGCACAGCTCAGCAGAGCACCCCTTTCTCTCTCTCTCTCTCTCTCTCCCTACTTTCTCTTCCTCTTTTTTCTCTCTATGTATCTCCCTTCTTTCTCCTCTCATTCCTCTGTATGTCTCTCTCCCTTTCTCTCTCCCACTCTCTCCCTCTTCCTTCTTTCTCTCTCTCTCTCTATGTGTCTCTCTCTATTCTCTGCCTCTCTCTTTCCCTCTTCCTTCTTTCTCTCTCTCCTTTCTCTATGTGTCTTTCTCTTTCTGTCTCTCTTTCCCGCTTCCTTTCTCTCTCTCCTTTGTCTGGGTGTCTCTCTATCCCTTCTTTCTCTCTCTCTCCTTTCCCTCTCTCTCTCTTCTCTGTCTCTCTCTCCCTCTTCCTTCTTTCTCTCTCTCTCCTTTCTCTTTCTCTCTGTCTCTCTCGCTTTCCCTCTTCCTTCTTTCTCTCTCTCTCATTTCTCTTTGTCTCTCTCTCTTTTCTCTGTCTCTCTCTCTCTTCTCTGTCTCTTTCTCTCCCTCTTCCTTCTTACTCTCTCTCTACTTTCTCTTTGTCTCTCTCTCTCCCTTTTTCTCGCCTCTCTCTTCTTTCCCTCTTTTCCCTCTCCTTTCCCAAAACAATAAGATCCTCAACAAAAACAAATCTACATCTCGTGTTAAAAGTTTTTGGACAGGACCTTCAGGCTGGGGAGTTCTACGTGTATCTCCATGGTGGAATGTTCAGCGGTTGCCGTGGAGACACAACGCCCAAATCAGCAAAGACTGTCAAAAGAGTCCTAAGATCATCTGAAAACTCTGGAAATAAAAAAACGGATCGAAACGGCACATTTTCAGGAGCCTGTGATCATTCCGAGCGTCCATGGTGCCATCGAGGAGTTTGATTTTCAACAAAAAGGTGAGCGCGACTGAAAAACTCTAAACTAAAACTAAAAACTAAAAACTAATTTTAAACGCAAGAGACGAATCATCTCACCAGTCGCGGTTCGTTCTTTGTGGTCAGACCGCGTTAAAACGAAACTCAGATTAAAGTCGAAGTTGAGTGACGGACCTTCAGACAGAGTAGCACCTTCAGTTAGCGTCAGGCCTTCAGACATCAGCTGCCAGACATGACACAGAGTAACCATGGCAACGCTCAACAACCAGAGCCGCACTTCTTCTTCTTCTTCTTCTTCTCCTGGTTTAAGGAGGACTGGAGCCCCGCCTCCTCCTCGGTCCGTCCTGGTTTAAGGAGGACTGGAGCCCCGCCTCCTCCTCGGTCCGTCCTGGTTTAAGGAGGACTGGAGCCCCGCCTCCTCCTCGGTCCCTCCTGGTTTAAGGAGGACTCGAGCCCCGCCTCCTCCTCGGTCCCTCCTGGTTTAAGGAGGACTCGAGCCCCGCCTCCTCCTCGGTCTGTCCTGGTTTAAGGAGGACTTGAGCAGGATTCGGTCGGGTTTCAGAGCGTTGCATCAGTGAGAACCGAGTCCAGACCGGCCGCTTTCATCTCAATACCACTGCTTTACTAATGAAGACATACTATGGGCTCTTAGACTAGAATATACTTCACAATAGTAGTAGTAGTAGTAGTAGCTGAAGTAGTAGTAGTAGTAGTAGTAGTAGTACTAGTAACTCATCTCAGTACCACTGCTTTACTCATGAACGTATGCTATGGGCTTTTAGACAAGAATGGAAGTAATAGTTGTTTTAGTTGTTGTAGCAGCAGCAGCAGTAGTAGTAGTGGTAGTGGTAGTAGTAGTAGTAGTAGTAGTAGTAGTAGTAGTAGTAGTAGTAGTAGTAGTAGTAGTCCCTGGGTCAAATGCAGAAACAATTTCTCCTGTGTGAGATCAATAAAAGTCAATCTTCTAATCATTAATCACTGTAAGGCGCTTTGTGTTACATTTTGTATGAAAAGCGCTTTATAAATATTGTTTGATTGATAGTTGTAGTAGTTGTTGTAGAAGTAGTAGTAGTAGTAGCAGTAGTAGTAGTAGTAGTAGTAGTAGTAGTAGTAGTTGTACTAGTTGTAGTAATTGTTGTAGTAGTAGTAGCAGTAGTAGCAGCAGCAGTAGTAGTAGTAGTAATAGTAGTAGTTGTTGTTGTAGGCATTTAAAGATAAAATATCACATTATAGAGGAGAGTATAGTAGTAATTAGTAGTAGTATTTTTTTTATTTTTTTTATTGACCTTTATTTGATCAGGATCGTCCTACTAAGATTAAGAATCTCATTCTCAGGGTAGTCCTGGCTCCGGGGGCCCGCACCGCCCCAGAATCAAACCCAGGACCTTCGTGTTGTGAGGGAAGGGTGCTAACCACTGTGGCTAAACCCGTGTCTTACATCACCGAGCGTGGAGCGAGTGAATAATACTCTGTAAAACGCCTTTGAGGATCCACAAAAATAACCATATAAATTTGATCCGTTATTATCCTCTACAACCAGAGCTGAGTGTGCGTCTGGACGAGCGGCGAGCAGCGTGATCACCGACGGCAACGGGCTTTAATATAATCCATAATGTATGCTCTTTTGTGTAGTAGTAGTAGTAGTAGTAGTAGTAGTTGTAGTAGTAGTAGTTGTTATTGTTGTAGTAGTTCTTGTAGTAGTAGTAGTTGTTGTTTTAGTAGTAGTAGTTGTTATTGTTGTAGAAGTAGTTGTTGTAGTAGTAGTAGTAGTAGTAGTAGTAGTAGTAGTTGTAGTAGTAGTTGTTGTTATTGTTGTAGTAGTTCTTGTAGTAGTAGTAGTAGTAGTAGTAGTTGTTGGTGTTGTAGTAGTAGTAGTTGTTATTGTTGTAGAAGTAGTTGTTGTAGTAGTAGTAGTAGTAGTAGTAGTAGTTGTAGTAGTAGTAGTAGTTGTTGTTGTAGTAGTTCTTGTAGTAGTAGTAGTTGTTATTGTTGTAGAAGTAGTTGTTGTAGTAGTCGTAGTTGTTGTAGTAGTAGTAGTTGTTATTGTTGTAGAAGTAGTTGTAGTAGTAGTAGTAGTAGTTGTTGTAGTAGTAGTAGTAGTAGTCAGGGCTCTCAAGTCTCACGCTTTGAGAGTGTGACACATGCAATTCACTGAGTTCACACGCTCACACGCCACACATGGTATTTCTCACGCTGACATTTTTTTAAGCAATTGAAAACTGTTCACAGCACTTCTGTGCCCAGAAAATCGGTAAGTTAATGCAGGCACCGCGCGTTTTCAGCGAAAAAAAAGTCACTCGCGCACCAGTACTCGAGTTGAGGGGGGATGGGGGGGGGGTGGCAAAATCATCCCTCTTCTAAAACAGTCATCCCTTCTTCCATCCCTTGTGGCATTTTATCAATCAGGCATGAAAATCCCCCTTTTGGTGAAATTTGCCGTCTTTAAGTCAAAGACGGCCAGTGCCAAGAGCCAATCATAGGCCGAACTGCGCTCCAGCTTCCAATCATTCATCTTCTTCCACTTTTTCCATTTTCTGGGTCGCGGGGGCAGCAGTCCAAGCAGTGTTCTGCTGCCCAGAACCCAGAACACAATGCACCAGCCCCCATGAATCCCCCCGCAGGTGGTGGGTCCACATGAGGACGGCTCACGTCACAACAGGCCTTGATGTATCTTCTGCCATGGGGGCTACCAGTGTCCACAGACACTGGGGGCAAGGTGGGGTTAAGTGTCTTGCCCAAGGACACAACGGCAGCACTCATCTGTGGGAGCTGGGATCACTGGGATCACATGCTGTCAACCCGTCAAGAGCGGGATGCGAACCACCAACCCCGGGATCACTAGGCAAACGCTCTACCAATTGAGCTACTGCCACTTCCAATCATGTTGCAGCATAATTACGCACCGATACGCGCTCCCGCCAATCATGACGATTACTACTGTTGTGTTTGCGCCTGTTCGCGATCAGCTGTGAGCAAGCCGCGTGATATTTACGCAGCATTTCCAAGAGAAGAAGAAACCTTAACTTGCTACGTTAATGCTACGTAAGAAGGAACTCTCGCCTCGGGACACGGGATAAGTTCGGGATATGTCCTTTTCTCCGGAGCTCCAGATTATTAAAGACCGTGACACGTGCATACATGGATACGCAAACAGAGCGGGAGTGACCGCGTTCTTATGGGTGAGTCATATTATCAGATTATTTCTGCATCTATTTCGGCACTAAACCAGGACTAAACCAGAACTAAACCAAGACTAAGCCAGGTCTAAACCAGGACTAAACCAGGTCTCAACCAGGTCTAAACCAGGACTAAGCCAAGACTAAACCAGGACTAAACCGGGTCTAAACCAGGATTAAACTGGGACTAAACCAGGTCTAAACCAGGACAAAACCAGGACTAAACCAGAACTAAACCAGACTAAACCAGGTCTAAACCAGGTCTAAATCAGGACTAAGCCAAGACTAAACCAGGCTAAACCGGGTCTAAACCAGGATTAAAATGGGACTAAACCAGGACTAAACCAAGACTAAACCAGGTCTAAACCAAGACTAAGCCAAGACTAAACCAGGTCTAAACCAGGACTAAACCAGGACTAAACCAGGTCTAAAACAGGACTAAACCGGGACTAACCCGGCACTAAACCAGGACTAAACCAGGTCTAAACCAGGACTAAACCAGGTCGAAACCAGGACTAAGCCAAGACTAAACCAGATCTAAAACAGGTCTAAACCAGCACTAAACCAGGACTAACCCCCCCCCTTCCCCCGCTCCTCGGAAATCTCACTCCTACGAATCTTCAAAACTTGAGAGCCCTGTAGTAGTAGTAGTAGTAGAAGTAGTAGTAGTTGTTGATATTTAAAGCGTCTCGATGAGCGGTGCGATCACCGACAGGAACAGGCTTTAGTATAATCCATAATGTACGATCTTTTGTGTATTTATTGCTGTAATTACTTTTGTACTGAAACACTGATGATGACGAAGGGTTTAGAGTTTATATTTCTACAGACGCCTCAAGGATCACAGAGCGAACGGACACGACGGACACATTCACGACATCGACACATTCACGACGTCGACACATTCACGACGTCGACACATTCACGACGTCGACACATTCACGACGTCGACACATTCACGACGTCCACACATTCACGATGGCGACACATTCACGACGTCCACACATTCACGACGTCCACACATTCACGACGTCCACACATTCACGACGTTGACACATTCGCAACGGCGACACATTCACGACGGCGACACATTCATGACGTCCACACATTCACGACGTCCACACATTCACGACGGCGACACATTCACGACGTCGACACATTTGCAACGGCGACACATTCACGACGGCGACACATTCATGACGTCCACACATTCACGACGTCCACACATTCACGACGGCGATACATTCACGACGTCCACACATTCACGACGGCGATACATTCACGACGTCCACACATTCACGACGGCGATACATTCACGACGTCCGCACATTCACGACGTCCACACATTCACGACGTCCACACATTCACGACGGCGACACATTCACGACGTCGACACATTTGCAACGGCGACACATTCACGACGGCGACACATTCATGACGTCCACACATTCACGACGTCCACACATTCACGACGGCGATACATTCACGACGTCCACACATTCACGACGGCGATACATTCACGACGTCCACACATTCACGACGGCGATACATTCACGACGTCCGCACATTCACGACGTCCACACATTCACGACGTCCACACATTCACGACGGCGACACATTCACGACGTCCGCACATTCACGACGTCCGCACATTCACGACGTCCACACATTCACGACGACACAAAGAGCTTTTGTAACACCAAAGAAAGAACGACAAGTTTAGTTCAGTTACATAAAGGTTTTATAACATTATATTTTTCGATTTATGTTATAATGTTTCTTCTCGTGCTGTCAGGCGATTAAAAAAAAATCTAATTACAGGATTTGTAATGAATTAATTAATCTAATTAATCACATTTTAAGAGTGTGAGAGAGATCGAGAGTGAGCGATAGAGCGAACCCACTTTGCGATTGAGTTTGTCAATTTTTCTGTGGTCGCTTTGCTCATTAATTTCCCAAATTCTGTGAGCGTGGTTTGTTGGTTTGTTGGTTTGGTGGTTTGGTGGTTTGGTAATTTGTTTGTTTGGTGGTTTGTTGGTTTGGTGGTTTGGTGGTTTGGTGGCTTGGTGGTTTGCTGGTTTGGTGGTTTGGTGGTTTGGTGGTTTGGTGGTTAGGTTTGGTGGTTTGTTTGTTTGTTTGTTGGTTTGGTGGTTTGGTGGTTTGGTGGTTTGGTGGTTTGCTGGTTTGTTGGTTTGGTGGTTTGTTGGTTTGGTGGTTTGGTGGTTTGGTGGCTTGGTGGTTTGGTGGTTTGTTGGTTTGGTTTGGTGGTTTGTTGGTTTGGTGGTTTGGTGGTTTGGTGGTTTGTTGGTTTGGTTTGGAGGTTTGGTGGTTTTTTGGTTTGTTGGTTTGTTGGTTTGGTGGTTTGTTGGTTTGTTGGTTTGTTGGTTTTTTGGTTTGGTTTGGTGGTTTTTTGGTTTGTTGGTTTGGTGGTTTGTTGGTTTGTTGGTTTGGTTTGTTGGTTTGGTGGTTTGTTGATTTTGTGGTTTGTTGGTTTGGTGGTTTGTTGGTTTGTTGGTTTGTTGGTTTGGGGGTTTGGTGGTTTGGTGGTTTGGTGGTTTGTTGGTTTGTTGGTTTGTTGGTTTGTTGGTTTGGGGGTTTGGTGGTTTGTTGGTTTGTTGGTTTGGGGGTTTGGGGGTTTGGTGGTTTGGTGGTTTGGTGGTTTGTTGGTTTGGTGGTTTGTTGGTTTGGTTTGGTGGTTTGGTGGTTTGGTGGTTTGTTGGTTTGTTTGTTTGTTGGTTTGGTTTGTTGGTTTGGTGGTTTGTTGGTTTGGTTTGTTGGTTTGGTTTGTTGGTTTCTTTGGTTTGGTGGTTTGTTGGTTTGGTTTGGTGGTTTGTTGGTTTGGTGGTTTGGTGGTTTTGTGGTTTGGTGGTTTGTTTGTTTGTTGGTTTGGTTTGTTGGTTTGGTGGTTTGTTGGTTTTGTGGTTTGTTGGTTTGGTGGTTTGTTGGTTTGTTGGTTTGGTTTGGTGGTTTGGGGGTTTGGTGGTTTGGTGGTTTGGTGGTTTGTTGGTTTGGTGGTTTGTTGGTTTGGTGGTTTGTTGGTTTGGTTTGGTGGCTTGGGGGTTTGGTGGTTTGGTGGTTTGGTGGTTTGTTTGTTTGTTTGTTTGTTGGTTTGGTTTGTTGGTTTGGTGGTTTGTTGGTTTGGTTTGTTGGTTTGGTTTGTTGGTTTCTTTGGTTTGGTGGTTTGTTGGTTTGGTTTGGTGGTTTGTTGGTTTGGTGGTTTTGTGGTTTGGTGGTTTGTTTGTTTGTTGGTTTGGTTTGTTGGTTTGGTGGTTTGTTGGTTTTGTGGTTTGTTGGTTTGGTGGTTTGTTGGTTTGTTGGTTTGGTTTGGTGGTTTGGGGGTTTGGTGGTTTGGTGGTTTGGTGGTTTGTTGGTTTGGTGGTTTGTTGGTTTGGTGGTTTGTTGGTTTGGTTTGGTGGCTTGGGGGTTTGGTGGTTTGGTGGTTTGGTGGTTTGTTTGTTTGTTTGTTTGTTGGTTTGGTTTGTTGGTTTGGTGGTTTGTTGGTTTGGTTTGTTGGTTTGGTTTGTTGGTTTCTTTGGTTTGGTGGTTTGTTGGTTTGGTTTGGTGGTTTGTTGGTTTGGTGGTTTGGTGGTTTTGTGGTTTGGTGGTTTGTTTGTTTGTTGGTTTGGTTTGTTGGTTTGGTGGTTTGTTGGTTTTGTGGTTTGTTGGTTTGTTGGTTTGTTGGTTTGTTGGTTTGGTTTGGTGGTTTGGTGGTTTGTTGGTTTGGTGGTTTGTTGGTTTGTTTGTTTGTTGGTTTGGTGGTTTGGTGGTTTGTTGGTTTGTTGGTTTGTTGGTTTGTTGGTTTGGTGGTTTGGTGGTTTGGTGGTTTGTTTGTTTGTTGGTTTGTTGGTTTGTTGGTTTGGTTTGGTGGTTTGTTGGTTTGGTCCAGGTCTGTTTTTGAGGAGGAAACAGCATTATACTGCGGCTTAAAGCTCACAAGAGTCAAACTTATGTAATATTTTCTTTTCATCTTTTACTTTTCAAGGTCTTGTGTTCTGATAAATCAACGATTTCGAGTTTGAATCCAACTTCTGTCCTTACCTCGTCTCTCCTCATCTCCTCTCTACTCATCTCCTCTTCCCTCACCTCCTCTCTCCTTGCCTCGTCTTTGCTCTGCTCGTCTCCTCTCCTTGCGTCCTCTGTCCTCTATCCTCGTCTCCTCCATCCTCACTTTCTTGTCTCCTTGCCTCCTCTCCACTCTCCTCTTCCCTCACCTCCTCTCTTGGTTTGTTGGTTTGTTGGTTTGGTTTGTTGGTTTGGTGGTTTGTTGGTTTGGTTTGGTGGTTTGGTGGTTTGGTGGTTTGGTGAAGTGTGCTCACGCTCACTCCATCACCGGTAACGATGGAACTTGTCCGGACGTGTTTGTCGTTTAAATGATCCGTCAGGCTGGAGCAGCTTCGGTGATCGGAAAATTCTTTTTGACAAAAGCTCCAAATCACGGCGTTCTTTTTGATCGTCCCGTCTTCGTTCTGTTTATAAATAAACTTGCCGTTCAAAGGCCCTGGCAGCAATTTGCTCCAAATTTAAAATGCGCATTGAATTGCCGCTCATAATCATTTTTATAACGCGTAAATTTACAGTGTAATTAATTAATCTAGTTAACGCGTTAAACTGACAGCCCTAGTTTCTTCACCCAAAACCACCTGGAGTTGGGTTTCGTTTTGTTTTTGCATGTTTAACCTGTATATTTAGGTTCTTCTGGGTTCTTCTCGCCAACACGAAACACTCTGTTCCACCTTGTGATGTCATGTAATATACAGGAAGAGCTCCACTGTGTTTTTAAACTCCACACACTTTCACTAGAATCATGTGGATCATTTCAGCCCTCGAATTGCCGATCTTGACTGAGCTAAAGGTAAAAAGGAGATGTTCACTTGTAAACTACCGCTTCATGACATCAAGAGGTGGAACAGAGCGTTTTGAACTTTGGAGATGTGGAGACGAATAATAAAGAGTTCCTCAAACAAAACATCTCCAGGTCTGTTTTTGAGGAGGAAACAGCATTATACTGCGGCTTAAAGCTCACAAGAGTCAAACTTATGTAATATTTTCTTTTCATCTTTTACTTTTCAAGGTCTTGTGTTCTGATAAATCAACGATTTCGAGTTTGAATCCAACTTCTGTCCTTACCTCGTCTCTCCTCATCTCCTCTCTACTCATCTCCTCTGCCCTCACCTCCTCTCTCCTTGCCTCATCTTCTTTCAGCTCATCTCCTCTCCTCCTGTCTCCTCTATCCTTGTCTCCTCTCACCTTGTCTTCTCTCCTAATCTCCTCTCCCCTCTCCTCCTCTCTCCTTGCCTCGTCTTTGCTCTGCTCATCTCCTCTCCTTGCCTCCTCTGTCCTCTATCCTCGTCTCCTCCATCCTCACTTTCTTGTCTCCTTGCCTCCTCTCCACTCTCCTCTTCCCTCACCTCCTCTCTTTTCGTTTCTCTCCTCCCCTCCTCTCTCCTCTCTACTCATCTCATCTGCCCTCATCTCGTCTCCTAATCTCCTCTTCTTGCCTCCTCTATCCTTGTCTCCTCTATCCTCGCCTCCGCCATCCTTGCCTCCTCCATCCTTGCCTCCTCCATCCTCGCCTCCTTCATCCTTATCTCCTCCTCTATCCTCATCTCCTCCATCCTCACTTTCTTGTCTCTCTTGCCTCCTCTCTTCTGATCTCCTCTCGCCCCCTCTCCCTTCACCTCCTCTCTCCTTGTCTCCTCTCTCCTTGTCTCCTTTCGTCTCCTTTCGTCTCCTTACCTCCGCTCTTCTCATCTCCTCTCGGCTCCTCTCTCCTCTACTCCCCTCTCCTCTCCTCATCTCCTCTCTCCTCGTGCCCTCCCCTCGCCTTCTCTCCTCATCTCCTTACCTCCTCTCTCTTCTCATCTCCTCTCGCCTCCTCTTTCCTCATCTCTCCTCACCTCCTCTCCCCTCCCCTCCTCTCTCCTCGTGCCCCCCCTCACCTTGTCTCCTCGTCTCCTTTCGTCTCCATACCTCCTCTCTCTTCTCATCTCCTCTCGCCTCCTCTCTCCTCTACTCCCCTCTCCTCACCTCCTCTCTCCTCCCCTTCTCTCTCCTCATGCCCCCCTCTCGCCTTGTCTCCTAGTCTCCTTTCGTCTCTTTACTTCCTCTCTTCTCATCTCCCCTCGCCTCCTCTCTCCTCGTCTCCTCTCTCCTCGTGTCTCCTCTCCCCTCCTCTCGCCTCGTCTCCTCGTCTCCTTTCCTATACACTAGTGTACAGTAGAACAGCGGGGCCGACGACGGTAATGATGCTAGCAGCAGGAAGTCCCGCCTCCTCTTCACCTGGTCCCACTGAGCGCGCTCAGTCCATACATCATCCTACACACACATCACACACACACAAACATAAACGCACACATGTACGTTTATGTACGTACACACTGTGATGACTTTATCGTGTCCTCTGTGACATTTATACAACAAAACTATGACAAGTACTTCACAGTTTTAAACGGACAATCTCACATCACAATAAAAAGGACATAAGAACAGCGCAACCAAACCACCCACACATATTTATATTTTATTTCCTGGTTTAGTCCTTGGTTTAGTCCCTGGTTTAGTCCTGGTTTATTCCTGGTTTAATCCCTGGTTTAGTCTCTGGTTTAGTCCCTGTTTTGGTTTCTGGTTTAGTCCTGGTTTAGTCCCGGTTTAGTCCCGGTTTAGTCCTGGTTTAGTCACTGGTAGTCCTGGTTTGGTTCCTGGTTTATTTCCTGGTTTAGTCACTGGTAGTCCTGGTTTGGTTCCTGGTTTATTTCCTGGTTTAGTCCTGGTTTAGTCCCTGGTGTGGTTGCTGGTTTAGTCCCTGGTTTAGTCCTGGTTTAGTCCTGGTTTAGTCCTGGTTTAGTCCCGGTTTAGTCCTGGTTTAGTCACTGGTAGTCCTGGTTTGGTTCCTGGTTTATTTCCTGGTTTAGTCCTGGTTTAGTCCTGGTTTAGTCCCTGGTTTGGTTCCTGCTTAATTTCCTGGTTTAGTACCTGGTTTAGTCCCTAGTTTAGTTCCTGGTTTAGTCCCTGGTTTGGTTCCTGGCTTATTCCCTGGTTTATTCCCTAGTTTAGTTCCTGGTTTAGTCCCTGGTTTAGTCCCTAGTTTAGTTCCTGGTTTAGTCCCTGGTTTGGTTCCTGGTTTAGTTCCAGGAACCAAGACTGGGAAACTAGGAAAAACACATGTCTAAACCAGGACTAATCCGAACACCAATGACATAAGTAGTAGAACATAAGTAAAAACACAATGACATATGTACACAACTCAGCCATAATGAGTGACAACAGTGCAACCAAACCACGCACAGATATTTACATAACAAGTAGAGTGTCTTGCCCAAGGACACGTCGGCAGTGTGTATTTTCAAGAGCGGGGATCAAACCGGCAACCTTCAGAGTAGCGAACACATGACAAATCCCACAGTGTCGCGTTAAAGGTGAAGGGTCCGTCAAATGCCTTTCACGGTATTTAAAATGTTCTATCTCCATGGAGACCAAACCAGGCCAAGTTACATTACAGGTCAGATCTGTGGAGAGGCGACCCCCGCTCACAGTCAGAATGCCTCTTTTTCTAGGTATTTTTGAGCTGTAAAAAATGTAAAGTGGAGCTGTTTTTAATGTCATACTGTGGAACATTCCAGGCAGAGCAATGACATCGCCATGGAAACAAGAAGGTGACAGACCCTCAAGACAAGCATGTGATTCACCCAGGCCTTCATCGTCTGACTGAAGTGAAGTTGGATGTAACGTGGCCTGGTTGAGTCACATGCTTGTCTTGAAGGTCTTGAGGTTGGAAGGTTTAGTCCTGGTTTAATCCTGGTTTATTCCTGGTTTAGTCCCTGGTTTAGACCTGGTTTAGTCCTGGTTTAGTCCTGGTTTATTCCTGGTTTAGTCCCTGGATTAGTCCTGGTTTATTCCTGGTTTATTCCTGGTTTAGTCCCTGGTTTAGACCTGGTTTAGTCCTGGTTTAGTCCTGGTTTATTCCTGGTTTAGTCCTGGTTTAGTCCCTGGTTTAGTCCTGGTTTAATCCCTGGTTTAGTCCTGGTTTAATCCCTGGTTTAGTCCCTGGTTTAGTCCCTGGTTCAGTCCCGGTTTAGTCCCTGGTTTGGTTCCTGGTTTAGTCCCTGGTTTGGTTCCTGGTTTAGTCCTGGTTTAGTCCCTGATTTAGTCCTGGTTTATTCGTGTTTTAGTCCCTGGTTTATTCCTGGTTTAGTCCCTGGTTTGGTTTATGGTTTATTTCTGGTTTAGTCCCTGGTTTAGTCCTGTTTTAGTCCATGGTTGAGTCCTGGTTTAATCCCTGGTTTAGTCCCTGTTTTAGTCCCTGGTTTAGTCCTGGTTTAATCCCTGGTTTAGTCCCTGGTTTAGTCCCTGGTTTAGTCCCTGGTTCAGTCCCGGTTTAGTCCCAGTTTAGTCCCTGGTTTGGTTCCTGGTTTAGTCCCTGGTTTGCTTCCTGGTTTATTTCTGGTTTAGTCCCTGATTTAGTCCTGGTTTATTCCTAGTTTAGTCCCTGGTTTGTTTCCTGGTTTGGTTCCTGGTTTGGTTCCTGGTTTAGTTCCTGGTTTAGTCCTGGTTTATTCCTGTTTTAGTCCCTGATTTAGTCCTGGTTTAGTCCTGGTTTAATCCCTGGTTTAGTTATTGGTTTGGTTTCTGATTTAGTCCCTGGTTCAGTCCCAGTTTCGTCTCGGTTTAGTCCCAGTTTAGTCCCTGGTTTGGTTCCTGGTTTAGTCCCTGTTGTAGGCTTGGTGTAATCCTGGTTTAGTCCCTAGTTTAGTCCTGGTTTAGTCTTGGTTTAGTCTTGGTTTAGTCCCTAATTTAGTCCTGGTTTAGTTTTGGTTTAGTTTTGGTTTAGTCTTGGTTTAGTCCCGGTTTAGTCCTGGTTTAGTTTTGTTGGCTTCCAGCTATATACGAATGAAAATAAATCAGTAATGTCAAACAAAGCATCGGCCAGGTCTAAACCAAGACTAAATCAGGACCCTCAAGACCCTCAAGACCCTCAAGACCCTCAAGACCCTCAAGACCCTCAAGACAAGCACGTGACTCAACCAGGCCAAGTTACAGGTCAGATCTGCGGAGAGGAATCACAGTTTACAGTAAGAATACATGTTTTTTAGAAGATTTTTAGCAATAAAAACAACACAAACGACAACAGGAATAATCAGTGCTTTTCCTCAAACTGTAGGGGGCGCTGTACAATGGAAAATGAGTCAGAAACAGACACTTGACGAGATAATTCCATTAAATACATCCCTCATCGGGCTCGAACCATTTGTGCAGATTATAATTTCAGATGACATCTTATTAAACATCCTTCTTCATAACAGCCTTAATGTTTTGAGCGTTGGACCAATAGAATCGCGGACGACGATGCCTTCAGGGGTCGCGGGTTATTGCGTGTTTCAGGCGGGAGCCTAAAGGTCGCGCTGACTTTGACCTTTCTTTGTCTCACTGAAGTGAGGCTGGATGGAAGCCAGATTTACAGAGATCCCTGAAGGCATCTCACAGGGAATTATGAAGAGGAGAGGGTAATGAGCTGTTATTATACGGAATTCAAAATGAGATGGAGAAATATGGGTTTAGTCCTGGTTTAGTCTGGTTTAGTCCTGGTTTAGTCCTGGTTTAGTCCGGTTTAGTTCCTGGTTCAGTCCTGGTTCAGTCCTGGTTTAGTCCTGGTTTAGTCCGGTTTAGTTCCTGGTTTAGTCCTGGTTCAGTCCTGGTTTAGTCCTGGCTTAGTCCTGGTTCAGTCCTGGTTTAGTCCTGGTTTATTCCCTGGTTTAGTCTCTGGTTTAGTCCCTGTTTTGGTTTCTGGTTAAGTCCTGGTTCAGTCCTGGTTTAGTCCTGGTTTAGTCCTGGTTCAGTCCTGGTTTAGTCCTGGTTTAGTCCTGGTTTAGTCCAGTTTAGTCCTGGTTTAGTCCGGTTTAGTTCCTGGTTCAGTCCTGGTTTAGTCCTGGTTTAGTCCGGTTTAGTTCCTGGTTTAGTCCTGGTTCAGTCCTGGTTTAGTCCTGGCTTAGTCCTGGTTCAGTCCTGGTTTAGTCCTGGTTTATTCCCTGGTTTAGTCTCTGGTTTAGTCCCTGTTTTGGTTTCTGGTTAAGTCCTGGTTCAGTCCTGGTTTAGTCCTGGTTTAGTCCTGGTTTAGTCCTGGTTCAGTCCTGGTTTAGTCCTGGTTTATTCCCTGGTTTAGTCTCTGGTTTAGTCCCTGTTTTGGTTTCTGGTTTAGTCCTGGTTTAGTCCTGGTTTAGTCCCTGTTGTAGGCTTGGTGTAATCCTGGTTTAGTCCTGGTTTGGTTTCTGGTTTAATCCCTCGTTTAGTCCCTGGTTTAGTCCCTGTTTAGTCCCTGGTTTGGTCCCTGATTTAGTCCCTGGTTTGGTTGCTGGTTTAGTCCTGGTTTGGTTTCTGGTTTAGTCCCTGGTTTAGTCCCTGCTTTAGTCCCTGTTTTGGTTGCTGGTTTAGTCCTGGTTTAGTTCTGGTTTAGTCCTGGTTTATTTCCTGGTTTAGTCCTGGTTTAGTGCCTGGTTTAGTGCCTGGTTTAGTCCCTGGTGTAGGCTTGGTGTAATCCTGGTTTAGTCACTGGTAGTCCTGGTGGTTTAGTCCTGGTTTATTTCCTGGTTTAATCCTGGTTTAGTCCCTGGTTTAGTCCCTGGTTAGTCCCTGGTTTTGTCCTGGTTTAGTCCCTGGTTTGGTTCCTGGTTTAGTTCCAGGAACCAAGACTGGGAAACAAGGAAAAACACATCTAAACCAGGACTAATCCGAACACTAATGACATAAGTAGTAGAACATAAGTAAATACACGATGACATATGTACACAACTCAGACATAATTAGTGACTAAATTAATTACACGTTTGATCATTTCATAATCAAAGTTATTTCCAAAGCGCTTTCGTCTCTTCATGTTTTCCCGATCCGCACAGAACATATCTCCAGGACACTTTTCCAGGCTCTTCATTACAGACGAACGGGATCCTACAGGAGACTTTGTTGTTGTTGTTTTCGTGTCAGATTGCATCATGTTTTTCTCTCATTAAAACCTTCTCTCGCTCCTTTGTTCGTTTGTTCATTACAACTTTACTCATTTTTCCTCCGAGCAAATCTTTTCTTTTGTTCTCGTAATCCTCGAGTTGTTGCACCATAATCCTAGTCTGGCCCAGATCAAGAGACGGTTTAATATCTAACGGGACGTGGGACTGATCATTGAGCCAGCCCTGGTTTAGTCCTGGTTCAGGTCTTGGTCAGGTGAGAAAAGGGAGATTTAGCTCGTTTTCACACCTGCCTTGTTTGGTTCGTTTGAAATGAACCAGAGTTCGTTTGCTCCTTTGATTCGGACCTTTTGGGCTGGTGTGAATAAAAAACAAAAATCTCGATCCGGAGCAAACAAGCGAACAAGCAAACAAGCACGGTTCCATTCGAATCCTGGTGCGGTTCGTTTGAGGTGAGACTCGACCCGACACAAGTTGGCTTTTTGTACTTAACAAGCTCCCGTCGTATGTCGAGCATTATGGGAAACCAAGGCTGACAAAACTAAACTAAACTAAACTTACGAGGCTGGTTTAGTTCTAGTTTAGTCCTGCTTTAGTCCTGGTTTAGTCCTGCTTTAGTCCTGGTTTAGTCCTGGTTTAGTGCCTGGTTTAGTCCCTGGTGTAGGCTCGGTGTAATCCTGGTCCCTGGTGAAACTTACGAGGCTTACTTACGTTTTACGTGAAGAGCAAGAGTCAGAACTTGATGCGCACATGAGCGCTGTCCTCCGTAGCCGTCTTGCCCTGTGTCTTCGTCGTTTGTAAATTGATTGTAAAATAGTGTACAGTAATCCCTCGTTTATCGCCGGGGTTAGGTTCCAGAAATAGCCCGCAATAAGAGAAATCCGCGAAGTAGGACAATTTTATATTTTACAATTATTCTACATGTTTTAAGGCTGTAAATGCCTCACCACACACATTATACACTTTTCTCAGACTGGTATTAACATTTTCTCACATTTGTCTCTAGTTTAAACACTCAAACTTTCATAGATTTTCAACAAAATGTATTAATAGTGACGCGTGGGGGGAGACACAGCTCCGGGAGCCCCGCCGGACGCGCGGACGCGACGCGTACCAACCCCTTGGAGAAGTGGGGTTCATCGTGGACAAATCCATGACAGAGCAGCACGTGTCGCGCGTACACCGGGGCTGCGAGCACGAGATAGAACCGCGGCGCCCGGAGCGCGTGCTCTCAGGCCGAGCCACAAACCGAACACGCACAAACGAACACAAGAGCCGCACGGAGGGATTTAATCCTGGTTTAGTCCAGGTCTAGACCTGGTAAAGTCCTAGTTTAGTTCAGGGCCAGTCCAGGTTTAGACCTGGTCTAGACCTGGTTTAGTTCTGGTCTAGACCTGGTTTAGTTCTGGTCTAGACCTGGTTTAGTCCACGTTTAGTCCTGGTCTAGTCGCTTAGCCAATCAGGACGCAGAACACAATGTTACACTATAAAAAAAAAAGTTACACTATTTAAAAAAAAGAAAAAAAAAATCTGCGAAACAGCGAGGGCGCGAACAGTGAACCGCGATAGAGCGAGGGACCACTGTAAACCTCACGATGCTGCTCAAACATTTGTGCGAACTGTAAAAACTGAGCAAACCATATCGCTATGACGACACTGAAAACAGCACGTAACACCATGATTCTCCTCCTTCACGTGTTTGGACACGGCATTTTGACACGGCTCGTTTCTGTCCAATGGCTGAGCGACCTCAGCACACGTGGTTTTGTTTACAGATGTTGGTCCACTTGGGAAAAACTGCAGTGTGAAAGTGAACCACACCAAAAATAAAAAATAAAAATTTTGTCGGACCAAACCAAGTGAACTATCAGACTTTCCTGGTGTGAAAACGACCTTAGGCTGCGTCCCATTACTCTGTCTTACCCCTTTCCCTTTATCTATGTCTGTCTCGCCCCTCGATACCGAGCTGAGAGGGCTCGAGGTACGAATGTTCCCCTAAGAAATGGGACACCACTCGATTACCGTTTGCGTCATCCTCCCTTGCAGGAATGGGAATTGATAAGATTTTTACGATTCCGATTCCATTATTGATACTGCTTAACGATTCAATTCTTTATCGATTCTAATTTGGGGAAAAAAGGAGAACAAACTGTTTGATTAGCACCAAGATTAGCACTAGTGCTAATCCTTTTTTTTTTTTTTTTCTTTTTTTTTTTTTTTTGTGCATATACGGTTTATTTCTTAAAGCTTAAAAAAAGTAAAATAAATAAATAAAATTGTGGTATTTAAAAAAATGTGAAGATAAATATAGTTTTACACCAATCAAGAAGCAAATTGTGAGAAAAGTTGAAAAATACGTTGAAAATTACAGGAAGTGGAGCGTTTTATTTTGAAGAGTCGCACACTGATGACATCACACTGGGAGAATTCGGAAAGTCCAAAACTTCGGCACAATTTACACAAAATTAACACTTTTTTAAACATTGTTTCAACAAAATAAAGGTGTTTTGTTGTATTTTTATTTGTCAAATAAAAATTTCTGACATTAGCAGAGTTTTGGTGTCATGATTTCCAACCAGGAAGTAAAATTTGTAACCTAAAAAATGGCCAAACTGGGGAAAAAATGTTTTATTTTTTTAGTAAAATCTTAAATCTAAAGTCCAAGTTGTCACAGGCACTTTAAAATCTGAAAAGGGAAAGTACGCGCTCCCCTGATTGAGAAACGTCAAAGTGAACGAGCGGAAATCCGATCTAATCCGGACAGAATAATATCCGACATTTGTCCTTTATGACTCTGTTCATTTCCTCTTCTCTCTTCCTCTCTCCCTCCGTCTCTCCGTCGTCTTCTCTTCCTCTTTTGTGCGATCTCGATTGTTCCTGTAAGGCGACACTTTCAGAGGAAGATAATGACAGAATAATCAGAAAAGATGAGAGCCGAGAGAGAGAGACAGAGAGAGAGAGAGAGAGAGAGAGAGAGAGAGAGAGAAGGAAACCAAACGCAGATGAAAAAACCTGAGAGGAGGAGAGAGGGAGGGAGGAAGGAAGGAAGGAGAGAGGAGGAGGAGAGGAAAAGAGAGAGGCAGGAGGAGAGACAGGAGAGAGAAGAGGAGAGAGAGAGCGCAGGTAAGGAGAGAGGGAGGAGAAGGAGGGAGGGAAGGAGGGAAGGAGAGAGGAGGAGGAGAGAGGGAGGGAGGGGAGGAGGAGAGAGGAGGAGGGAGGGAGGGGAGGAGGAGAGAGAGGGAAGGAGGAGAGAGGGACAGAGAGAGGAGGAGAGGGAGGGAGGGAGGGAGAGAGGAGAGAGAGGAGGAGAGGAAAAGAGAGGGAGAGGAGGAGAGACAGGAGAGGAGAGAGAGGGAGGAGAAGGAGAGAGGGAGGAGGAGGACAGAGGAGGAGAGAGGGAGGGAGAAAGGAGGAGAGAGAGGAAGGGAGGAGGAGGAGAGAGGGAGGAGAAGGAGAGTGGAAAAGAGGGAGAGGAGGAGAGACAGGAGAGAGAAGAGGAAAGAAAGAGCAGAGGTAAGGGGAAAGGGAGGAGAAGGAGAGAGGGAAGGAGGGAGGGAGGAGGAGGAGAAATGGAGGAAGAGAGGGAGAGGAGGAGAGATGGATGGAGAGAGGAGGAGAGACTGAACAGGGAGGAGAAAAGAGAATGGAGGGAGAGGAGAGAAGGAGAGGAAGAGAGACAAAAGGAGAGAAGGAGAGAGAGAGGGAGGAGAGACGGAGGAGGGAGGAGGAGCGAGGGAGAGGAGGAGGGAGGGAGAATGAGAGGAAAATAGAGGGACAGGAAGAGAGAAGGAGAGGAGAAAGAGAGGAGAGAGAGAGAGGAGAGGGGGGAGGAGAGACTGAGCAGCAAGGAGAAGAAAGAAGAGAGGGACAGAAGGAGAAGAGAAGGAGAAAAGAGGAGAAGAGAGGGAGAGGAGGAGAGAGCAGAGGAGAAGAAAAGGAGAGGAGATGTGGAGTAGGGAGGAGGAAAGAAGAAGAACAGAAAGGAGGAAAGACAGATGAGGAGAGAGGGATTAGGGAGAGGGAGGTGGAGAGCGAGAAGAAAAGAGTGATCGAAGGAGAACAGAAATCTTTAATATTATGGAGGTGACTTTGTGCTGCAGTTTGGACTTTGAGTTCTACAGAAGAGAACCAGGACTAAACCAGGACTAAACCTGGACCAAACCTGGACTAAACCAGGACTAAACCAGGACTAAACCAGGACTAAACCAGGACTGAACCAGGACTAAACCTGGACTGAACCAGGACTAAACCTGGACTAAACCTGGACTAAACCTGGACTAAACCAGGACTAAACCAGGACTAAACCTGGACTAAACCTGGACTAAACCAGGACTAAACCTGGACTAAACCTGGACTAAACCTGGACTAAACCAGGACTAAACCTGGACTAAACCTGGACTAAACCAGGACTAAACCAGGACTAAACCAGGACTAAACCAGGACTAAACCTGGACTGAACCAGGACTAAACCTGGACTGAACCAGGACTAAACCTGGACTAAACCTGGACTAAACCTGGACTAAACCAGGACTAAACCAGGACTAAACCTGGACTAAACCTGGACTAAACCAGGACTAAACCTGGACTAAACCTGGACTAAACCAGGACTAAACCTGGACTAAACCAGGACTAAACCTAAACTAAACCAGGACTAAACCTGGACTAAACCAGGACTAAACCTGGACTAAACCAGTACTAAACCTAAACTAAACCAGGACTAAACCAGGACTAAACCTGGACTAAACCAGGACTAAACCAGGACTAAACCTGGACTAAACCAGGACTAAACCAGGGCTAAACCTGGACTAAACCAGGACTAAACCTGGACTAAACCAGGACTAAACCTGGACTAAGCCAGGACTAAACCAGGACTAAACCTGGATTAAACCAGGACTAAACCAGGACTAAACCTGGACTAAACCAGGACTAAACCAGGACTAAATCTGGACTGAACCAAGACTAAACCTGGACTAAACCAGGACTAAACCAGGACTAAATCTGGACTGAACCTAGACTGAACCAAGACTAAACCAGGACTAAACCAGGATTTAGTCCAAGATTCTGTCCAATGCTCCCACATGATAATTCTCCATAAACGTACAAAAACAAGACACAAAACTGTTCACTACAGCTTCACAAACCTGACATGATGTGCGGTAGTTTCATTAGCGGGATGCACACACGCTGATTGAATGACGTCTCCATAGAAACAGGCAGGTTCCACAGTGCCTCTTTAACACTAAACACACTAAAGTCAGATTTCTTCACAGACCTGATCCGTCTTTAAGCTCAGACCACACTGTCAGTTTGTGTTAGATAAATACTCCAAGACTGAACCAGGGACTAAACCTGGACTAAATCAGGGACTAAACCTGGACTGAACCAAGGCTACACCAGGGACTAAACCTGGACTAAATCAAGACTAAACCTGGGACTAAACCAAGGCTGGACCAGGGACTAAACCAGGGACTAAATCAAGACTAAACCTGGGACTAAACCAAGGCTGGACCAGGGACTAAACCTGGACTAAATCAAGACTAAACCACGACTGAACCAAGACTAAACCAGGGACTAAACCAAGACTGAACCTGAGACTAAACCAAGACTGAACCTGGGACTAAACCTGGGACTAAACCAGGGACTAAACCTGGACTAAATCAGGGACTAAACCTGGGACTGAACCAAGGCTACACCAGGGACTAAACCAGGGACTAAATCAAGACTAAACCTGGGACTAAACCAAGGCTGAACCAGGGACTAAACCTGGACTAAATCAAGACTAAACCACGACTGAACCAAGACTAAACCAGGGGCTAAACCAGGGACTAAACCAAGGACTAAACCTGGACTGAACCTGGACTGAACCTGGACTGAACCAAGACTAAACCAGGAACTAAACCAAGACTGAACCTGAGACTAAACCAAGACATCCTGGGACTAAACCTGGACTAAATCAGGGACTAAACCTGGACTGAACCAAGACTGAACCAAGGCTACACCAGGGACTAAACCAGGGACTAAATCAAGACTGAACCTGGGACTAAACCAAGACAACCTGGGATTAAACCAGGGACTAAACCTGGGACTAAACCAGGGACTAAACCAGGGACTAAACCAAGGACTAAACCTGGACTGAACCAAGACTAAACCAGGGACTAAACCAAGACTGAACCTGAGACTAAACCAAGACATCCTGGGACTAAACCTGGACTAAATCAGGGACTAAACCTGGACTGAACCAAGACTGAACCAAGGCTACACCAGGGACTAAACCAGGGACTAAATCAAGACTGAACCTGGGACTAAACAAAGACAACCTGGGACTAAACCAGGGACTAAACCTGGGACTAAACCAGGGACTAAACCTGGACTGAACCTGGACTGAACCAAGACTAAACCAGGGACTAAACCAAGACTGAACCTGGGCCTAAACCAAGACTAAACCTGGACTAAGCCAAGACTAAACCAAGACTAAACCTGGACTAAACCAAGACTAAACCAGGGACTAAACCTGGACTAAACCAAGACTGAACCTGGACTGAACCAGGTCTAAACAGTGGCGTCTCCATAGAAACAGGCAGGTTCCACAGTGCCTCTTTAACACTAAACATCAGATTTCTTCAGATCTGATCCGTCTTTAAGCTCAGTTGTCAGTTGGTGTTGGATAAATACTCCGAGCAGAGTCAATTATGGAAAAACACCACGTTCAGAACCACTTCGGGATGAGACGGAGCGACTCTCCGGGGTGTCATTTTTCCATCTGAAAACCGCGGCCCATCAGCGCGTGTGGTGATACCGCTCCGGGGGAATTCTCACGCCCGAGCTATTGTCTCCTCAAAATCAAATACATTAAATCATTTTTCCTACTCCTCCATTTTGGGGAACGGCGATGGCGGCGGCGGTGAGGCGGCGGCGGCAGTGATGGCGGCGGCGATGGCGAGCTGGAGGCGCTTATTGAAATGTGATTGGTCGGAGCGGAGTTTGGAGACGAGTGAAAAGTCTATTTTCCCCAAATGAAATTCAATAAAAGAGCGAGAGAAGATAAAGACGAGAGAGGCCTGGGGGAGTCCTGGTTCAGATCTGGCTTGGTCCTGGTTTAGTCCTGGTTTAGGTCCAGTTTAGGTCTGGTTTAGTCCTGGTTTAGTTCTAGTTTACTCCTGGTTTGGTCCTGGGCTAGACCTGGTTTAGTTCAATCCTGATTTAGTCCTGGTTTAATCCTAATTTATTCCTGGTTCAGATCTGGTTTGGTCCTGGTTTGGTCCTGGTTTAGTCTTGGTTTAGATCTGGTTTAGACCAGGTTTAGACCTGGTTTAGTTTAGTCCTTGTTTAGTCCTGGTTTAAACCTGGTTCAGACCTGATTTAGGCCTGTTTTGGACCTTGTTTGGTCCTGGTTTAGACCTGGTTTAGATCTGGTTTAGTTCAGTCCTGGTTTAGTCCTGGTTTGTTTCAATCCTGGTTTAGTCCTGGTTCAGATCTGGCTTTGTCCTGCTTTAGTCCTGGTTTAGATACAGTTTAGATCTGGTTTAGTCCTGGTTAGGTCCTGGTTTAATCCTGGTTAGGTCCTGGTTTAGACCTGGTTTAGGCCAATCCTGGTTTAGTCCTGGTTTAGTCTTGGTTTAGACTTGGTTAAGTACTGGTTTAGTCTTGGTTTAGACTTGGTTTAGTACTGGTTTAGTCCTGTTCTAGTTCAATCCTGGTTTAGTCCTGGTTTAGTCCTGGTTTAGTCTTGGTTTAGACTTGGTTTAGTACTGGTTTAGTCCTGTTCTAGTTCAATCCTGGTTTAGTCTTGGTTTAGTCCTGGTTTAATCCTGGTTAGGTCCTGGTTCAGACCTGGTTCAGACCTGGTTCAGACCTGGTTCAGACCTGGTTCAGACCTGGTTCAGACCTGGTTCACCCTTAGATGGGCTGTATAACACAAAATTGACTAATTTTCATTCCAACGAAAATATTCAAATTAAAAATAATCTTATTTTATTAAAGTTACACAGTGCGGCTTTTAAGTTCAGTCCTGTTTTCAACCTGGTTTAGTCCCACTTGATCTTTGGTTTAGACCTCGGTTAGTCCTGGATTTTTTTTTCCTTTTTTTGTGAATAAGTTCCTTCATTTCCATAATTTCCTTTAGCGGTGTCACTCTTCTGCTGCATATTTAACCGTCGCCTGGCGCACGTAATAAAGTGTCAATCGCCTCCATTAAACTCGCCCGTGTTACATCACCCACACCTTCATCTGCATTCCCTCTCTTCGGAACGCCGCTCCTGCTTCCCTCCCTCCCTCCCTCCTTTCTTCCCTTATCTCTTCGTTCCCTCTCTCTCCGTCTTCATCACGCTCTCCTCGCCGTCAGCTCTCAGTGTACCCCGCTCAGACGTGGAGGCAGATCGGGTTATAATAATCGGGGCATTAATTCAGAGCGCACGCCCTGAAAAAAAAAAGAGAAAAAAACATAAATATTTATCCCGTCCGCCACTGGGAAAAGCCGGGGCCTGTCAGCGCTCGTGACAGCCGCTCTCCCGAGGCATCGTGGGTAAAATTCACACGTGGAGGAAGGGGGGGTGATGGGAAGCAGAAGGGGCAAAAAAGAGGGTGGAGGAGGGTGGATGTTCTGTTGTAATTATACTTAATGGACTTAAGTATATATACATATACCTTGGTTTCCCACCTTGGTATCCCAAGCAAATGGCAACAAGGAAAGCGGCTACGGCCAAATACCTGCAACGAGTAAGGCAAGTCCTAAGACATCAGCTCAATGGCAAGAACAAGGCCCAGGCAATAAACAGCTACGCCCTGCCAGTGATCAGATACCCAGCAGGAACCATAAGCTGGCCAAAGGAGGAGATACAGACCACAGACGTTAAGACACAAAAGCTCCTGACCATACATGGAGGGTTCCATCCCAAATCCAGCACCCCAAGACTGTACACGAGCCGGAAGGAAGGAGGCCGAGGACTAGTGAGTGTGGGAACCACTGTCCAAGATGAAACATCCAAAATCCATAAGTACATCAAGGACAAGGCCCCGACAGATGATGTGCTCAAGGAATGCCTCAGACAGTGGAGTGCAGAGGAAGAGGTGCTGGAGGGACCATCATGGCAGGACAAACCCCTACATGGGGCGTACCACCGAAACATAACTGAAGTGGCTGATATCAAGAAATCCTACCAATGGCTGGAGAGGGCTGGTCTGAAGGACAGCACAGAGGCCCTCATCCTGGCTGCACAGGAGCAGGCCTTGAGCACCCGAGCAATAGAGGCCCAGATCTACCACACCAGACAAGACCCAAGGTGTAGGCTGTGCAAAGAGGCTCCTGAGACAGTCCAGCACATAACTGCAGGGTGTAAGATGCTGGCAGGGAAAGCATACATGGAGCGACACAACCAAGTGGCGGGCATAGTGTACAGAAACATCTGTGCAGAGTACGGGCTGGAGACCCCAAGGTCAATGTAGCTGCCCCCAATGCTTTTCTTCTGGTCAGAATAGAATGACATGTCAACTGATGTTTTTATTGTCTTCCTTCTTCGTATTTTACTTTCAAAAGACGCTTTATTGTTCCCCCAAACACCGTGAAAAACTGAAAATAAAAGTAAATAATAAATTTTAACTTCCAACGAACATTGCTTGGCCAACATTTATCTTTTCAGTCTTTTAAGTGTCCGATTTGGCCTTCACAAACTTAATATGACATCTTAATGAAACATAAAACATATTAAAGGTCCCATGCCATGAAATTTTCACTTTCTGAGGTTTTTGAACGTTAATGTGAGCTCCCCTACCCTGTTTATCCCCGCCATGGTTAAAAGTTGCGAAATGTCTAAACTGAGCATTTGCGATCCTTTTCTGCGTTAGAAAAAATCAGAGCTCAAACGGGCGATTTTGAACAAGGAAACTTATTGACGTCAGATCGAAAAAAGAAATGCAAATGCAGTTCCACCCCCGTCTGTCTGTACTCAGCATCTCTGTAAATCACGCTCAGAGAGTTTGGACTGCGGAGGAGCTACGCAATGCGAAATACGTTTTTTTATTTGCCTGGAGGAACTTGCGAGTGTTTCTAGGCTCGGAAGTCCTTTATCTGAGCCTGTGGACATCTGAAACAGCAGTGGTTTAATTTTATTTTCTGTGGAAATTTGTTTATTTTTCAATGGAAGGCTTCTCATCTCTCCCTCCGCGCAAAAACACGGAAGTGGGTCAGAGCGCACAGGGCACAGCTGAAAAGGAAAGAGCGGAGAGTTTGGCCACGCCCCCACCCGCTACTATAGGCCATCTCTGTCCTCCTCATTTGCATTCAAGCAACAACGCCCATAATGGAGTGTTCCAGAGTGACATTTATGACTCTTTCTCATCTTATCTCTGTTTCTCATGCACTGAGTGTTGATTTTGAAGAAGGATTCATTTACAGTATTAGGGAACCATTAAGGAGCCATATAAAAGCATCAAGAAGTACCATGTCACGGGACCTTTAAATCAACATAAAATGCACATATTGCAATTTCTCATACCGTGTGCTCCTTCTGACCAGAAATCAGGAGCTGCTGAGGCTTTACGGACGACTACACATCTTGCTCTCTTGCAGGTCCAACTAACACACAGAATGCCCTTCCCGGCTACGCATTGCGCTTAGTCACATGACCTCACTACGTGATCATCTAGTCCAGGGGTCTTCAACGTTTTTCAGGCCAGGGACCCCCAAACAGATGGCAAACTGGGCCAGGGACCCCCTACTATATATACAGCATAGAATTGTGTTTTATATTAAATTGAGCTTAGTGTCATGTATAAACATTGCTACTGTGTTATGGTACATCCAATACAAGGAAATAATACACAGGTTAATACTGTATTTTACACTATAAAATATAAAATTCTATTATTTTAATGTGAAATCAAAAGATTTCGCGACCCCCCTGCAGTACCTCTGCGACCCCCCCTAGGGGTTGCGACCCCCCTGTTGAAGACCTCTGATCTAGTCCAATAGCAATGCACACACATATTATATGAGAAACAAAAAATCACAATAAGTAACATCTTAATACAACAATTATATACAAATATAAGGTACAAAATATTCAAATGCAGCAAAGAAGTCACTTCTTTCAGCGACAGCTACAGTCAAGGTGGGAAACACCTCCGAAGGTTGCGGAGAATGGCCGAGCCAAGATCCTGTGGGACTTCCAGATACAGACTGATAGAATGGTGATGGCGAACCAACCAGACATAGTGGTGGTGGATAAGCAACAGAACAGAGCCGTGGTGGTGGACATTGCAATACCAAGCGATGGTAACATCAGGAAAAAGGAACACGAGAAACTAGAGAAATACCAGGGGCTCAAGGAAGAGCTGGAGAAGGCCTGGAAGGTGAAGGCATCAGTGGTGCCCGTGGTGATCGGAGCACTCGGGGCTGTAACCCCCAAACTGGAGGAGGTTACAGCAGATCCCAGGAAAAACATCAGACATCTCAGTCCAGAAAAGTGCAGTACAGGAACAGCAAAGATACTGCAGAACTCTCAGATACTCTACACAT
>JAVJIX010000026.1:2310000-2330000 GCA_036785185.1 Paratrypauchen microcephalus | reverse complement strand
CAGAGCGCAGTCTTCTCCCCCCTCCTCCTTCCCCCCACACGCTTCACTATTAATAATTTTGTTGAAAATCTATGAAAGTTTGAGTGTTTAAACGAGAGACAAATGTGAGAAACACGCAGAACACAATGTTACACATAAAAAAAGTTACACTATAAAAAAAAAAACTTGGATCGGGGCCTTGGAACGAATCAGGCTTTTTCCATTGAAATAGCTACTCAACTTACGAATTTTTCACGTTACGAAACCACTTCTGGAACGAATTAATTTCGTAAGGTGAGGTACCACTGTATTATGTTTTGTTTTTTTGTTTTTTTGAGTATTTATTTACATATTTATTTATTATGTATAATTTATTTATTTATTTATTTTTACTTTTTTTTTATTTATTTTATTTTAGTTTTTTTTATCATAGTGCAGCCACAAACTAGAGTCTCAAAACAATTAAAAGACAGACTGGTTAACTCTGTGTCCAATATAAAGGAAGCAAATGAATGGGCCGGGTCTCAGGAGGATAAAAAGAATTGAATAAGAAGAAACAAACACTAAATTATAACATAAACTTGGCGATCATGTCCAGTATTATACAACGTGTAAGGCTCAGCCCACGAGCTCCATGCCTGAGGAGCCAGTTCAAATCCAGAAGGGACTGGCACAGGACAATAGAGCGCGAAAACCCTCCAGCCAAACTCGAGACGATCCAACTCCAGCCGCGAATCGGTACCACCGTTTCTCTCCTCTCCAAAATTCTCCTAACATTCAGAACAAAACCTAGAACTTCTTTTACCTGAGATAAGTCATAGTTTGGTGCTTCCATAGTTGATTCTGAACAAAAATCAGCGCTCTTTCTCAATCCGTGTATGTTTTCTTTTATGCCTAAACGGACTTTTGACGCAAATGGAGCATGCCTCTCTCTGATTGGTTAATCCGGCCTGTCAATCACACGTCTGGAATCAGGGAGAAGACCGGACACAGCTCCAGAGCCACTCGTTTTTGTAAAGTTTTGCCAAAGCGTGGTGTGATTCTGGGCAGGTAACCACACTCCCACATGAGCATAAATATCCTCCTGGGACTCGAAGAAAAAAAATGTGTCTAAATTATTATTATTATCATTATTATTATTTTAATTTTCTATTTGGAGGTAAATGAACACCTTAGCATTTACATTTTGTTAATTTTATTTTTATTCCTAATGTAGTAACATGTCCTTTGTAATGGACATCTGGGACATTTTTGGTGTTAAATCCAACGACCTAGCAATTTTTTTATTTTTATTTTTTATTTTTTTTATGACCGACATCTGATAAGCTTCTACAGTCGCCTCAAAAAGTTTTTAGACTCCCTTTTAATTTCTTATTTATTTATTTATTTATTTATTTATGTATTTATTTATGTATTTATTTTATTTTATTTTATTTATATAACTTTTTTTAAATTTATGTATTTATTATTATTATTATTATTATTATTATTATTATTATTATTATTATTATTATTATTATTATTTATTTATTTATTTATTTATTTATTTATTTATTTATTTATTTATTTATTTATTTATTTATTTTTTAGTCATAGTGCAGCCACAACCTAGAGTCTATCTCAAAACACACGTAGATAGACGAAGGTTAACTCAATGTCCACTATAAAGGACACAAATGAACGGGCCGGGTCTCAGGAGGATATAAAAGAAAATGATACAAAACAATAACTACAACTTGACAAACTTAGCAGGATGTGCAGTTTCATTAGTGGGATGCATGTTAATTGTTGTGTTGTGATAGTGCTCTGAAGAAGGGGTAACTTAGATAAGATAAGACTTTATTGATCTCACATAGGAGAAATTCACTTGCCACAGTAGCTCCAGGCAGCTTAGTGCAAAAGAAAGTTTGAACAAGAAAGTGCATGCAGACAAAGGACAAAGGAGGGGGAACTCAAAGGACCAGAAACTAAACTGAAACTAATTAATCCCACCTTATCCTACCTGTACTTTTGTATTTTATTATATTGTATTATATTTTATTACATATTTTTTATTATATTGTTATTTTTTCCCTTGTTTTATTATTGCATGCTATTAGCAGTACTCAAGTTGAGGGGGGATGGGGGGATGGCATCCCCCCTGGGGGAAAAAATAGTCAAAATCATCCCTCTTCTAAAACAGGCATCCCTTCTTCCATCCCTTTATTTATTTTATCAATCAGGCATGAAAATCCCTCACCTTTTGGTGAAATTTGCCGTTTTGAAGTCAAAATAGGTGACCTACATGAATCGTGGCCAGTTCCAAGAGCCAATCATAGGCCGAACTGCGCTCCGGCTTCCAATCATGTTGCAGCATACCCACCAATCGCGCTCCCGCCAATCATGACGATTAGCGCTGTTGTGTTTGCGCCTGTTCGCCGATCAGCTGTGAGTGAGCCCCGTTAATAAGTACGCTACGTTAATACTACGTAAGAAGGAACTCTCGCCTCGGGACTCGGGATATGTCCGTTTCTCTGGAGCGCATACACGTGGACACGCAAATTATCAGACAACACCGCAAACTACGGAGCTGACCGTGTTCTTATGGGGTGAGTTATATTATCATATTATTTCTGCATCAAAGGGACATATTAGCTGACAGCAGGGGCCCGGGACTAAACCAGGACTAAGCCAGGTCTAAACCAGGTCTAAACCAGGACTAAACCAGGTCTAAATCAGGACTAAATCAGGACTAAACCAGGACTAAACCAGGACTAAGGTGTGTGTGTGTGTGTGTCGCTGGAAAATATGTCACATAAATGAAAAATTTCACCATCCCCCCTGGTTTAATTTTACAACTCGACTACTGCCTATTAGTACTTCGTGACTATCTTAGCGGTTCTTCTGATCCTAAGCATTTCATTGCATTATTGACCTTTTGTTGATCCTGCATATGACAAATAAACAATCTTGAATCTTGAACATTTTAATTGTTTTAAGTGAATATTTACTTTTAACACAGTGATCTAAATATGGTATGAGTTCCCAGTTAATACCCTACAGAAGTGTAATACTCCCTCTATAATGTGTGTAGAATCCCTCAGTCGTCCAGGTAGAATCCACGGCAAACTGGACAAAAGTTTATTTGGTCGAATATGTTTCTCAGCTCATCCAAGCTGCTTCTTCAGTTCTGGTCAGTCGCTGGTGGACACTGCCTTTATCTGCCTGAAGGGGGCGCTAACTACAATGAAATGACTCTGAGACTACCACACCTACTTGTTTACAGTTTGTGTTAGTTAGGTGGGCCTGTTAGATCTGCAGTGGGAGTGGAGTGTGGGTCTTGTTAGCAGAACCATTCAGGGCCATAATGATGTTTTTACACCTCTGGACCTGACCTGCTGCCCTATTGTTTTCTTTTTTTTAATCCTTTATTTTTTTGACCCATCCTTCAGGAGCAGTGGGCAGCTCATCTTTCAAGCACCCGGGGACCATCTCCATGATTTTATTGCTTGGCTTTGGTCAGGACCTCAGCTGGAGGATTTTACCTGGAGCATGTTCTTGTGTTTTTAGGTTGATGGGGGAAACCGTAGTGCCCGGAGGAAACCCAACCAGACACGGGAAAAACATGCAAACTCCACACAGAAAAGCCCGAGCAACCTGGGGATCAAAACCTGGGACCCCGGAACCTTCTTCCTGTGAGTTCTAGCCACTCAGCCACCGTGCTGCCTGTTGTTTTCTTTGTTTGTTTTGATTTAGGTTTGAGGATAGAGTTATACGAGGGTCATTCAAAAAGTTCTAGGACAAATTAAAAAGAAACTTTATTTTTTAAAATCAAAAAAATATTTTTCTGCATAACATCCACCTAAGTCAATACACTTCTGCAAGCGATGTTTCCACCGAAAAATTCCTTCTTGATAGAATTCTGGACCTTGTCTAGTCAACCAGGTCACAACCTCCCTCTTTGCTTCAAGTATGGACTGAAATCTTGTTCCTTTTAAATGTTTCTTCAACTTTGGAAATAGGGAAAAAACATCCATAAACATTGTGCAAATTTTCAATAATTTCTTTGGGTTTCCATTGAAGTTTTGTTAGAAATTTAATGTTTGCTCGGACTTCAGATTGGCTCATTTTGGAGGGTCAAAAAAGTGGGTTGTGCAATATGTAACGTAACTCTTCGAATAACAAAGCTAAAATGCCGAAACTTGTCAAATGTGTTTATAAGTCATCAGTGGTACGATTCAAGGTCATTTTTGTTGAACTAGTTCGACTCATTTTGAATTTATGGCATTTGTCTTAGAACTTTTTGAATGGCCCTCGTAGATGGGAGGCAAATGATGTCTGAGACCTCCATTTCTGTTCAAGGAAGGGTTCTCTTTCTTAACAAAAATAGTCTCTTTAACTCCCCTCTCAAATCAGTTCTTTTCTCTGGCCAAGATCTGGACCTCACTGTCCTCTGAGGAGTGGCCCGTGGCTTTTAGGTGGAGATGTACGGCAGACTGAGGTCCTTTTAGGTGGAGATGTACGGCAGACTGAGGTCCTTTTAGGTGGAGATGTACGGCAGACTGAGGTCCTTTTAGGTGGAGATGTACGGCAGACTGAGGTCCTTTTAGGTGGAGATGTACGGCAGACTGAGGTCCTTTTAGGTGGAGATGTACGGCAGACTGAGGTCCTTTTAGGTGGAGATGTACGGCAGACTGAGGTCCTTTTAGGTGGAGATGTACAGCAGACTGAGGTCCACTCTGGCTCTCTCGTCTGTGTTGGTACATCCTCTTGTGAAGTGGCATTTTAATATGTTGTTTTCAGTGAATATTTACTTTTAACACGGTGATCTAAATATGGTTTGTTGTTCGCAGTTAAACTATAGCTACCTCATCATATTATTTTACCTATTATTTTACTTTATTTCCTCTATCCCGTCATTCCCAGCTCTCGCTCCGGTCCTTCTCTCCCTCCTCATCTCCTCATCTTCATGTTTTCCTCGCACATATTTAGACCCGGACCAGTTATAATTAGGGACGTCCTGCGGTACGGCGGCTGTGAGTGGACACAAACTTTACAGGTGCTCCGTTTAATAAGCGCGGGACTAAACGCAGACATGCTAACGGTCGGCGCCCCGCTGCGATGCTAACGAGGTGGGAGCTAGCTAACGAAGCCCTCCGTTGAACTCCAGACACAGCGGGAGCAGAGAAGGGTCTGAAGACGATGGAGGAGGACGATGTCGAGCTGAGAAGCATCGGAGATGAGGACGTGTGTTTTGGATTTTAATGTTAAATTATACAAAAACACATCGCAGTAAAACATGAAGGCTTCATCAGGTTCACACCAATTTTGGATGGAGAGAGTGGAGGTTTTTTTATTTTGTTTTTGTAATTCTGTAAAGACCAAAGAACTACCTGCTCTCTGAGGACCCCTACTCAACAGGAGCACCTTGTTTATTGATCTTTTATGATACTGCAGCTTAAACCCGTTGGAAGTTGGATTAGAGGTCCATTGGTGCTGCAGCAAAAAAAAATCCTTTTCGGCCCAGAAAGCATTTTTCCCATATTGCGTTTTGTAAACACACACAGCTCGTGTTCAGCTGATGGGGCACCTACAGCGTTCACAAAGGTTGGATTTTGAGGTGACTTTTTGTTTTAGATCATAAACTTTTTCTCACTCCACTACCCTTCATTTATGGAAGTTGAAAGAGGCCATATTCATAAGCAATATTTTTTTCTTTCTTGTTATCCCAAGAAAACGAGATAATTAAAGGCAAATTAACGTTTTTTTTTACAATCTGAGCCTTCTTTTGGCAATAAAACAAGTAGTTTTACTCACCCATAGCAGTTTGCTGTCAATTGGAGCAGTATCGCAGAACTTGTGTTGAGCCGTTCTGTTCTACCACTGATCCCGTATCCGTTAGCGTGAGTGCTCGGGGCACTGATTTGCGGTGTCCAAATAACACAAACTTTAGCACTTTTCAAATCACAGAAGATCGCTGTGCCAGGGTAGACTTTATGTGGATTCCAAAACGGCCTGAAACCCGATATCGCAACAGTTCAGAGCGGTGTTCGGACTAGCTGTGTTTACAAAACAGCTGAGTTCACGCATGCGCACTGTCCTCTCTGATGACGTCATCAAATGAAACTATAGCTGGATATCGGGTTTCAGGCCGTTTTGGAATCTACTAAAAGTCTTCCCTGGCACAGCGATCTTCTGTGATTTGAAAAGTGCTAAAGTTTGTGTTATTTGGACACCGCAAAGTAATGCCCCGAGCATATGATATGTTAACGGATACGGGATCAGTGGTAGAACAGAACGGCTCAACATAAGTTCTGCGATACTGCTCCAATTGACAGCAAACTGCTATGGGTGAGTAAAACTACTTGTTTTATTGCCGAAAGAAGGCTCAGATTGTAAAAAAAAACACGTTAATTTGCCTTTAAAGGGATAGTGCGTTTTTATTTATTTTTTTTATGTGAATCTGTATGGCGTCCCCTTCAACAGTGTCGTCCATTAACACTGACTTACTGATGACAGTGTCGTCTGGGCCCAGTTCTGCTCCGGTTCCGTAGCTCGTGAACGTAGTTCTGGTAAGTTAGCCAGGGACATTTAATAAAGCTTGTTTTTCTTCTCAAAACAACATTTGTCCAAAAAGTGATATATTTGCGTCACAAACAGTTGTCTGGGAAAATTCAGCAGCCTAATTCGCATGGTACTACAGTCATAGATCACCTTACGAAATTAATTCGTGCCAGAAATGGTTTCGTAACGTGAGATTTATCCATAATTTTGAGTAGATGAGGAGGCCAGTGCGGAGACAGTTTTAGGAGCACCAGAGAACAGCCATCGGTTTCGCATTACTTCTCAGAATCGCGCGCTGAATCCGCTGGCTTTCTTTCTTTTCCTTTGCTGGTAAAAAATCGTCCTGACTGAAGTGGGTACTGCAAACACGATGGTCCAAACGTCTTACAGCTTTGCCTTTCATGTTTGAGTCCCGAGAGCTGAGAGCGAAATAAGCTGTGACTGAGCACATGCGCACTGTCCTCCTCATATACTCGAAACTATGGCTAAATCTCGGATTAGAGGCACTTTTGACTCAAACGAAAGTGTAGACTAAGACATTGAGCTTTTATGATTTGAAAAGTGATAAAGTTTGTGTTATTTGGAGACCGCAAACATGTGCCTCGAGAACTCACGTTAACGGATCGCTAATCTAAAACATCTCCAGAAATGCTCCAAATCACACCAAAGTGCTATGGGTGACTAAAACAACTTGTTTTATTACCGAAATAAGGCTCAGATTGTAAAAAACGTTAATTCTCCTTTAATAAAGCTTGTCCAAAAAGTCACTTCTAAGTGGATGTTTACGAGTGAACAGGCTAATAATACTAATAGGCGCGCAGTGATACGACTTGAGAGAAAATAGCACCATGCGAATTAGGCTGCTGAATTTTTCGCAGACAACTGTTTGTGATGCAAATATATCATTTTTTGGATGTTCGCGAGCTACGGAACCGGAGCAGAACTGGGCTTGGTCATTGGTAAGTGTTAATCGACGACACTGTTGAAGGGGACGCCGTACAGACTCACATAAAATAAATAAATAAATAAATAAAAACGCACTATCCCTTTAATTCATAATCTTGAAAAAACTAAACAATTATTCCGTGATCTCAAGAAAACAACTGAAACGTCTACCACCACGATGTGACAGTCTGACTTCAGGGCTATTTCTCATTCTGAATTTTGGTCATTAGAAGGTCTGGAATAATAATTGATCAGCTGATAAGGCAATATATTGATCAGGGGTTGACACAGGGGGAGATTGCATTACGTCTTTTAATTCGGGATAATTTCAAGATAAGTCCACGGCACCTCCGCAGAAGACTGGCCCGGCTTCGTCTTTAACGATGGAGATACAGTGTTTTCTCGAGATCACGAATTAATTGTGTCGTTTTCTCGAGATCTCAAGTTAATTTTCTCGTTATTAAGGTGGAAAATAATCATTACGAACATGGCCTTTGTGGGCTTCCTTATTCATTTGCCTTTAAAACAGTTTTTTAGTCTGTTGTTTCGACTTATGTCCCACAGACTGTGTAAAGAAGTGGATTTAAGGGAGTGTGACGTCACTCATAGTGTTCAGCTTCAGTTAAATGAAGCTCATCGAGGCTAGCAGTTATACAGACGAATTTGTAGCCAGGGCCCATACTTGGAAATCCAAGACCGTACTTATCAAAACAATAAAAAATTCAATTGTGAGTGAAGCTGCTGAAGGTACACGTTCTTAATGAATGAACTATCTAAATCAAGGGGTCGGCAACCCGCGGCTCCGGAGCCACATGCGGCTCTTGGATCCCTCTGATGTGGCTCAGTACAGCGGTCCCTCGTTTATCACGGGGGTTACGTTCTAAAAATAACCCACGATAAGCGAAATCTGCGAAGTTGTCAGCTTTATATTTTACAATTATTCTTCATGTTTTAAGGCTGTAAACGCCTCACCACACACATTCTACACTTTTCTCAGACTGGAATTAACGTTTTCTCACATTTCTCTCTTGTTTAAACACTCAAACTTTCGTAGATTTTCAACAAAAAAGCACAGTATTAGAGAACGAAACCAAAGTGTATTTCGTGTGTATTTCACAGTTCTTATGACCGAGCCTCTTCGTCCTGGCACCGCTTCGCCGTGGTGGGTTTTGTCGGGGAGAAAACTTGCAAACATACAGCACTTCAGAGTCACACTGAGATCGAACATTTATATAAATCTGGCAAACTGAATGCATTCAGGAGACACAGAGAATGACTGAGGAATCGGCAAAGGTCTACAGTCCCTTAGCCAATCAGGACGCAGAAATGCGTGTTGATACACTTTTAAAAAATTGGAATAAAAAAATCCGCGAAACTGCGAGGCCACGAAAAGTGAACCACGATATAGCGAAGGACCACTGTATTGAATTAAAATGTATTTTATTTCAGTTCTTTCATTTTCAAAATGTAATTCTATGGCACAAAGGCAAAAACCCCGTTATATGCAGTGTTATTTCATTTTTAATTTCAAAAGGGTTTTGTGGCTCGCAGTGTTTTCTTTACTGTGTGAAACGGGTCCAAATGGCTCTTTGAGTGGTAAAGGTTGCCGACCCCTGATCTAAATAAAACATCATCAGTGTCTCTTGGCTCTTCAGTGTTTAATGTTTTTAATTTATTTCAACTGTCATGAGGACCATAGATTCTTGTGTTTGAACGCCATAAGTAAAACCAACGTGGAATTCCATGTGGAGTTCGGTCATGGGCTTATGAGCAGTTTGGAAACCATCAGCCTCATCGTCGCTTGCTACGCCACAGAACTACGTGCAGAGTGCAGTTGGCTAAACTCACAATGCTAAATGTGACATAAAAATCAAACATAGCCTTGTAAATACTGAATATGCAGTTTATTTTGTATCAATCATAAATCAACTTTACAGCGATTGCAAAAGGGTACAGTGTTTGTACACAAAGAAGCACAACTCAATAAATAGTTTCCATCGTTTTCTACGTCGAAACCAGCTCCTGTTTACGCCATGGACTGAGAACAGCTCAACTACAGCGCCACCTGCAGTTTGGGAGTGGTATGATTGACAGATTTTTGATTGACAGCTGTTTGGATCAATCAGAACTCAGGATGACCCCCCCTCGAGTTTTTTAAAGACAAACTCTAAAGGGAATTAACGCAATATGATTTGATTGACAGCTTTTTTGGCCAATCAAAATACAGAAAGACATTTCAGTCCAGTTTCCATTTTAAACAGGAAGTGGTTTGAGTGAGTAAAAGGTTTAATTAAAACAAGAGAGGAAATTAAAATAAAAAGTATACCAAACCCTCATTTTGGCTACTTGTATGTTGATTTTATATGCACCTGCTTCAGTGTATTTTTTATATAAAAGAACATATTTTAAAATACGTAAACGTGAAATTTCTGTCAAAAAATTACAAATTATTTTCTAATATTAAATAGAAAGTTTCATTAACGAGCCTTTACTGATTTGTATTTGAGATCAAAATAAGTCATCTGAATCTACTAGTAATTATAAAGCATTTTACAGCGTGGGAATCAGGAAGAGCATGTTAGCATGCTAGTTGTTGTTAGCTAAACTCTCCGGTCATGAAAAGTTCTCTTTTTCATGTTTTTCAATGCCTTTTTTTTAAGGTCCATTGTGATTTTTTTCTGGTGGAAGGTCCGTCACCTGCTTGTTTCTATGGATACGTCATCGTTCTGCCTGGAATGTTCCACAGTGTGACATTAAACAGCTCTACTTTACATTTGTTTATTTACAAGTGGTTTTATAGCTCAAAAATACCTAGAAAAACAGACATTCTGACTGTGAGCGGGGTCGCCTCTCCACAGATCTGACCTGTAACTTGGTCTCCATGAAGATAGAAAGGTTTAATGCCATACTGTGGAACATTCCAGACAAAGCGTGGAGAAAAGCGTTTGACAAACCCTTCACAGGCAAAATTACCCAATGCACATTTAAGCAAGAATATTAAAATATAAAATTGACAATTAAAAATCAGCCAAAATATGTATAATATTTTTGTTTTAAATTTGAAATGTTATATCACTTTATACCCAAATACACAAATTAAATATTGCGTAGTTCCATTTTGGTCTTCAACTGAAGCAAAACTTTGAATTATCAACAAAAATCTCCACATACAAGCAGCCACATCCTGCAATTCCTTGAAAATCCAGTAGATCTTGAGTTCACTTTTGGAATTACAAACGAGAATTCAAATCAAGGAAAAAAAAAATATACAAAAAGTTTTCAAATGGCGCTCTAACTGTGTGATATAGGACGTGTACATATATAAAGTCTACTACTGACACAAGGAGAACCGTCTGGCTGCTCTACTTTGGCTCAACACTGGGGGGCGCTGGCTCTGCTGCCGGGATGGAGCACACAAGGCAACGTTTAATCTCTTGTTCCGTAAAGTGTCCAGTGGTGGAAGATATTGCACCAAAAAGCAACAACATACATGTTTCATAGTGTTTCGAAATGCACAAAATGAAAAAAACGGGAAAAATGTTACCAGGAAGTTCAGCCGGAAGCATAGACTGTATAAAGAAGTGGACGTCACCGCGTTCGGCTCCAGTCAAATGAAGCTCACCGGGGCTAGCAGTTAGAGGGGTGAATTTGGAGATGAGTTTCATGTTCGGAATTTATTTACGGACAACCAGCATCACGAAGAGCGGGTTAGTGCGAACATTTTAAGGCCAAAATGACGAGTCTCACTGCAGCAGTTAGAGAAGTTTGATGATGTTTCAATGCAAAGAGAACTGGAGCCAGAATCGATGGAGCCGGAAGCGCGCCCATTCTCACTTCCTGTTTGGAACGCGGTGGCTAGCGGTTTAGCTACATCCATTTATATAAGTGTGATTCTCCAACTATCAAAGAATTTGTGTCCCAGGAAGAAAAAAAACAAACAAAAACACGTCATTTTTTATTCATGCTTCACTTAGCAGACACAAAGACGAACTTACAAATTTATGATAGATAAATGACTATTTTTATTAGATAAAATCTGGTTTTATATTGACTGTTTTTGCCATATGTACTTTGTTCCTTGGCCAGGTTTTGGACTCTCAGTCCCTCATAAGACTGAAATTCAATTTGATTCAACAGTAACTTCATTGACAAAATGAAAAATATCATGTGCTTGAAAGATATATTAGTATTTTATTTATTTTTCATAAAAAGAACACCTGTCCCTAGGGATCACTGTCATTTCCACCACCACAAAATGTAACTTTTAACTTTTTTTTTAAAACCTTTGTCTCCTTGAAGCACATCAGTTGTGATGTGAACGGAGCTCATGTTAGCATAGCAGCGTTAGCTCCATGGAAGTAAGGGAAACAAGAACAAAATCAAGATTAACCAAGAGCAGGTTTATTGGTCGTCATTTCCAAACACCTCATATTTCCTTTGAATGTACAAATAATGAGAAAAATTTTATATTGTGTATTTTAAGTATATTTTATGCTAACTCTAAAACAGAGATTAGCATGCTAATGTCATGAGATTTTAAAAGAAATGCTAAACATTTTCATTTCCACAGTCATTTCCATCACTTTATTTATTGTTGTTGTTTATTATTATTTATTTAATATTGATGTCATTTCGTTACAACCACTATCAGTTAATGTTTCTACACATTGTGATGAAGTAGAATAAATCAAAATAATTCTAAAAATATGTGTTGGATTTTCTGAAAAATATCATGACCAAATTTGACTGCAGTTGGAGAATCACCCATAAACAGTCTATGGCTGGAAGGGACTTTTCATAATGGATAGAAGGAACGTTGGGTTATTTCACGGGGTTCAAAGTGATGGAAAACCGGAATTACCGTTGCCATAGCAGTTAGCGTTTCAAAACACAATATTATCCTCAAAATGTCGCCTATAACCTGGAAGATTAAACCTATAAATATTATGTCAACGTGTCCATGAGCAAGACACTTCACTCATCTTCACCCTATCAGCAATCCCACTGTCACACTTAAACTATAAAAGCAGGAACGGCGGCAGGTGAAGTGTTTTGCTCAAGGACACAATCGAAAGTTCATTTATGGAACCGACTATTTGTTTAATGAATGTAATACAGCGTCAGAATGTTCATGTTCTTGCTGTAAGGTAGCAAGCATCAAGCTACATCAAGCATACAGTATTTATACCTTTCAAATTACGTTATCAATATTCCCTCGCGGTACGACGCTAACTGTACACACTGCTCTGTCTGAAGCTCTGTGGCTCAAGTTAGACTTTAATTTGAGCTTTGTTTTCACACAATCTGACCATAAAGAACTACCTTAGCCGGAACTACAAGCTGAGCTGAATTGTGCTGCTAAACACGTCCCTCTCAAATAGCATTACTATCACAAGCTAGCTAGCGTTAGCCAACAGTTTTTTTTTCAGTTAGTCACTCTCGCTATTTCTTGAAAAAAAAAAAAAAAACACCTAAATGTGACCATGAACACTTGTACCGATCGCAGGTACGTGAAAATGTGAAGTTTGAATCCATTTTTGTGTTTTTTCTCGAGTTTTCCGACCATCTCCAATCAGCAGCGTTAGCAGTATTAGCTTGGTTAGCGGTTATTGACGTTTCACAAAACTGTAGTTGCTTTGTATTCAGTGGGAAACCTTGACTTAAGTTCCAATATGGATCTCAAATGGCAAATGTATTAAGGTGCTTCTGCTTTCTTCTACATTATAATAAAAAATATGAGATAACAATCTGGTCCGCCATCTGGGATTACGGTAGATTTACTTTTCATCCCAGCATCAGAAACCAGCCTCCATTTTGTGTCTCTACTCACGACATTGCCACTTCCATAACTCCGATGCGTCAAAACCCTAGATTTGACCGAGAACAGTTCAACAATAAATAGTCTATAGGTAAAAGTTTGGGCAACAACGGTGAGGCGCCATTTTTCCTGCACGTTTGGACGGCATTTAAAAGGAAAATCAACCAAAAAAGACGAAGAACAAAATCGTAGAATCCTCCTCCGATTGAACTGTACATGCGAAATAGTCCGCCGAATCTTGTCAAAATGTTGCCGTCTTGATTTGATAATAAGTTATATACAGCTTTGTACATTCCCAAAAAACAAAAAAAAAAAGAAAGGAAAAAATGCCAGAAAAGCAACGAAAAATAGTCAATTTTCCGAAGAAAAAAAAAAGACAAAAATCTCCAAAATTCCAGAGAATAGATATGACTACATGAACTATCTGTTTTGTTGGGTTTTTTTTTTTACAATATCTCCTTCAAATATTGGAGAGATAGTCTGTTTGGAAAAGTTTCAAAGTGACGTTTTTTTGTTTTTTTTTTAACCTAAAGCAAAGCACAGAAATTCTAAATAGTGCCACGGTAGTTTACATTCTTCCAGCAGGGGGAGTAGAGAGCAGTTATAGTCCACTGCGTCAGTTTGTGGTGGATCCTTTTTTTTGTTTGTTTTTTTCTTTCGTTTTTTACATTTGATTGGTTTTCTAAAAGGAAAGAGGATTGGAGAAGCACGGATCTATAAAATGTGGACAGGGTAATATAGGCACAAAGGGGCGGCAGTGAGGGAGGGGGAGACCGGAGAGTGCAGAGTTAACTGGTTTAGTCCATCTCGAGTCCGGTTACGATCCTGGTTTAGTCCGTAGACCTGGGATAATCCTGATTGAGTCCTGGTCCAGTCCTGCTTTGACTCGAAACTTGGGATTTGTGTAGCTAAACCAGACTAGGTCCTAGTTTGGGCTAAGTCTCATCCCAGTTTAGACCAGTTTTAGTCCTGGTTTAGTCCTTAGACCTGGGTTAGTCCTGAATGAGTCCAGGTCTAGTCCTCCTTTCTTTGACTCGAATCTTGGGATTTGCGTAGCTAAACTAGGCTAGGTCCTAGTTTGGGCTAAGTCTTGATCCCAGTTCAGACCACGTTTAGTCCTGGTTTAGTCCTTAGACCTGGGTTAATCCTGATTGAGTCCTGGTCCAGTCCTGCTTTGACTTGAAGCTTGGGATTTGTGTAGCTAAACCAGACTAGGTCCTAGTTTGGGCTAAGTCTTGATCCCAGTTCAGACCAGTTTTAGTCCTGGCTTAGTGCTTAGACCTGGGTTAGTCCTGAATGAGTCCTGGTCTAGTCTTGCTTTGACTCGAATCTTGGGATTTGCGTAGTTAAACTAGGCTAGGTCCTGGTTTGAGCTAAGTCTTGATCCCAGTTCAGACCAGTTTTAGTCCTGGTTTATTTTTCATATTTAGTTAAACCCAGATGTGGTTTAGTCCTGGTTTAGTTGAATCTCACTTAGTAAAGCTGATTTTTTATTTATTTTTTGTTTAATATATATATATTTTTGAAGTGCTATGAGAGAAAAACAACAGATTAGCAAAGTTGATATTTTAAAATAATTCATTAAAAACAAAACTGAATTAATATTAATTAGCAGCTTAGCCTGATCCAAAGCAGGCCTTAGTCGTTTGTCAAAAACAGAAATAAAAGCTCATAAAACATCGCTAAATGTTCTTGAAAATGACTTATGAACTGTTATGTCATACAATGTTGTAGCTCCACCCTGGAATTGGTTGGCGTCTCATTTCGTTTTCCTCGCTTCCTTCTCCTCGATTTCCTCAAAGTCCTACCAACAGAGGAGACAAAACGAGGAGAGAGGATCTAAACTCGTCACTGAGACCGATAAAGTTTGGTTCTTTTCTCTCGCCTTTGCTGCTGAAGACTTCCTCACGTTTACTCCTTCATTCTGTGGTTTCCTTTGGGACACCCATTAAAATGACACGTTTGATTGACAGCTGAAAAATTGAGGATCGAGGAGAGGAATCAAGGAGAAGGAAGCGAGAAAAGCCTTGGTTTTGTTCTGTCCTAGTTCAGCCCTGGTTCGGTCCAGATTTAGGCTGCGTCCCATTTCTCCGTCTTACCCCTTGGTTTTGCGCGTTCATGTGAGAACAAGGGGTGTCCCGATTCTAATTTTGATCAAGGGTTCGGGCCACTACCTCGGGCTACATACCCCTTGAAACAAAGTAAGTTCTCGACCAGACTTGGAACGAAGGGGTACGGCTACAAGCTCAGGCAGGTTTCGGGATCAGGATGGCAGCGTCACATCGACCAGCCAAAGAGTCTCATAAATGTATTTTCAGCAGTTGTAATTATCGATTAACAGTTTAGCAGGTTTACAATTATGACGCTTATGTTCTACGTTACTTTTAGTGAACTGTTGTTGCGGTTTTAATTGTAATGATGTCTGTTTAGCCGACCGTTTTCGTTTTCATCGAACTTTCATGCATAAACAAACTATGTGAGAAGAATCCCTCAGTCGTCCGGGTAGAATCCATGGTAAAGGGAGAAATTCAATTTGTCAACTGGACAAAGTTTATTTGGTCGAAGACGTTTCGCAGGTCATCCAAGCTACTTCGTCAGTTCTGGCTAGAGTCCTGATGGACACTGCTTATATCTGCCTGAAGGGAGGAGCTAACAATGAACTAACAATGAGCTAACTACACTGAAATTACTATGAAAACTATCACACCTCTTTGTTTTTAGTTTCGGTCTGGGGTCTTGTTTAGCATACCTATTCAGTACAATAATGGGTGTTTTCACAATGGTTACTGAATGGGTATGCTGAACAAGACCCTGGACAGAAACTAAAAACAAAGAGGTGTGATAGTTTCATCGTAATTTCATTGTAGTTAGCTCCTCCCTTCAGGAAGATATAAGCAGTGTCCACCAGCACTCTAGCCAGAACTGATGAAGTAGCTTGGACGAGCTGCGAAACATCTTCAACCAAATAAACTTTGTGCAGTTGACAAATTGAATTTCTCCCTTTACCATAAACAAACTATTTTTTTGTCGAGCTGAGGTACCCGAATAATCCTTGACATTTGTTTACGTTTGTTTGCATCAGTCGTTGTCGCCTCTGTAGACGTAGCAGCTCAGGTAGAGGCGAGGGACGATGACGCAAACGGTAATCGAGTGGCGTCCCATTTCTTAGGGGAACATTCGTACCCCGAGCCCTCTCAGCTCGGTATCGAGGGGCAAGACAAAGATGTAAATAAAGGGGAAGGGGTAAGACAATGTAATGGGACGCAGCCTTAGTCCTTGTTTGGTCTTATTCTAAACTGGGTAAAATTGTGTTTGTTTCTTCTTTGTCTTTTGTTTGTTTTGTTTGTATTCAGTGGTGATACCTGCTCTCAAATGTACTGAAGTAAAAGTATAAAGTATAAAAATGTACTTCAGTCAAGTACAGATACCTTAAGTACACTACTTTTACATTGTTTACCACTGGCTTCAACAAAACAGGGATGTAACTCTGAAGCGATAATAGTTATTTCAACATGTCGGCACTGAAATGGAGCAAAGCATCATGGTCTATGTAGTTTTCTCTTTCTTTTCACCAGTTTGGCTGCAGATGTCAGATTCAATGATTTTAAGTCATGATTTGCCCTGATTTAGTCCAGTCAAAGTGCTTCAAAACTATTCGTATGGGTTTAAAGGTCCTGTGTTACACAAAAGTGACTCGTGTGAGCTTTAAATCGTGTCCGAATGTTGTTCCCTCCTCAAAAACAGACCTGGAGTTGTGTTTTGTTTCATTCACACGTTTGAGTAACTCTTTATTATTAGTCTGTCCACATCTCCAAAGCTCAAAATACTCTGTTCCACCTTGTGATCTCATGAAGTGGTAATATTCACGTTACGACAGGGTGGCGGTAGCTCAGTTGGTGGAGCGTTTGTTCACTGATCCGAAGGTCGAATCCCGCTTTCAACATAAAAAACATCATCGGTTGAGCTGTCAGATCCACTGACACACAGGTTGGCGGTACGATTCCAGCGCTCACAGATGAATGCTGCCGTTGTGTCCTTGAGCAAGACACTCAAACCACCTCACCCCCAATGGGTGAGTGGTTTTAAGAGCCTTGAAGGTGAAAAAACACGGTATAAAAATGTGATTGTCACGTAGTGGTCATTTTCGCTTTACCTTTTACTATTTGTTCAGGAAAGATTTTAAATTCCAAGGCTGAAATTATCCAAATGCTTCTTCTGAAGATGTGTGGAGTTTAAAAACAGCGTGAAGTACTTCCTGTATTACCACATGACATCAAAAGGTGGAACCGGCTTGTCAAAGCCTGATCTCGTCAAGTCTCAATAGCTCCGCAGGGCCGGGCCTGGTCAGGACTCGGAAGGGAGACTCTGGGAATTCCAGGTAGGGTGGGTTAAGTGTCTTGCCCAAGGACACAACGACAGCGTTCATCTGTGGGAACTGGAATCGTACCTGCCAACCTGTGGGTCGGTGGATCTGACTGCTCAACCACTGATGTTTCTTATGTCAAGAGCGGGATTTGACCCGCCAACCTTTGGATCAGTGAACAAACGCTCCACCAACTGAGCTACCGCTGCCCAGGTGCCACAGGGGGGCGTCAGTTGCAAAAACTGTCATTCACTGCATGCACATGGATGAGTGTAATCCGATTGCAAACGGATTGGGATCGTATCGAATCCATGTGCACAGGCTAAGGATCGTATAGGGATTGGTTTCCCGAATCCGATTGGAACCCCTGGCTTAGGCCGATAATAATCCGCTCGGTGCCGCCTTGTGCACGATATCGGATTGGATTGGTGTACTGCGCATGGGCAGGAATTTTCGCCAGGGATTTCACCCAGAAGCGGCAGGAGGCGCCGACGCGTCATAAGTAGCGATTGTTGCCGGAAAAGTCAGACAAAACCATGGCTGCAAAGAAAGAATGCACAACACGTACACCAATGCTGCTCCGTCAAACTCCTCGAGCGCCATCTTTGTATACCGCCACATAGTTTGTTGTGTTTTTATTAAGTAGCCATGTGCCGGAAGTAGTTGGACTACAGCGCCACATAGCGTAGCGGAGCCGGCCAGGTTGCTGACCATTATCCGATTACACGAGTTTCATGTGCACTTGGATTATAGGATAGACCACCCGCCGAGTAACGGGATTGGATTTGGAGAAATCCAATCCGATTCTATCATGTGCATGCATTGACTGTGTCTTTAGGCAAGACACTTCAACATTGCCTAGTATGAAAGTGGAGTCTGCGTGAGTGTTGGTGGTGGACGGAAGAGCTGATGGCGCAGATTGGCAGCTTCTGTCAGTTTGCCCCAGGGCAGCTGTGGCTACAATAGCAGCTTACCACCACCAAGTGTGGAGTGAATGAACAATGAACTGTAAAGCGCTTTGGGTGTCATGAAAGGCGCTATATAAATCCTGTGATTAATTAATTAACAGAGGGTTTTCCGTTTGAGAGAAGAACTCAGCCTAAATATTCAGGATTTGTGTGTTAAACGTGTGAATGAAACAAAACACAACTCCAGGTGTGTTTGCGATGAGGAAACAACATTAGAACAGATCATAAACGGCGTAACACGGGCCGTTTAAAGTCCTCGTCCACCTCCAGTTCACCCTGCAGTCCCCTGGTCTCTCTGTAGGGGGCGCACTAACACATGTACACTACACTTAGTTCTGATTTTGGCCGTTTGCTTCTTCACTACAGGTATATCTCCCGTTTGGCGGCCGTCTGTCCCGCCGCGGTGGACCCAGAGTGGTACTCCTGCCCCGATGGAGCGTTGTCCCGCCCGCACTCCTTGGCGCTGACCTCGGACCCCGCGCTGGTCGTGTAGGCACTGTTGTAGGGCGTCATAAACCTCATGTTGGCCATCTTGGTTCCCCTCTCAATGGTTGCCGCGGCGACCCTCTCCTCTTTGGCGGGCTTGGGGCTGCCGTTGGCGACCAGCGTTCCTGCCGACTCAGCGTCCGAGTGGTAAGGCACGAAGGTGGAGAGCTTGGGCGCGGTCTTGGGGTTGGGGAGGGTGTGGGAGTGGACGGGGGGTTTGCGGCCGGGCGAAGAGGGCTGGCCGGGCATCCAACAAGAATCAGAGTGGCCGAATTCGGTGCACTCGCGGGTGCAGTTACCGGTCATGGCCACGTCGGGGAGGGGGCGCAAGTCTGGAAAAGAGAAGAGAGAAAAGAGGAGAGTGAGAGGTGGAGGACGGACGGGGGAGGAGACGGGTGGAGTCAGGTCGTTGATTAAAAAAATAAAATCACATTATTTACACAAGAGTTATTGTAAAACTGATGTATTTTTGTTTATATTTTTTAAAAAGTAGAATCTAAAACAGCAGCAAAAGATTATTTTTCAGTTACAACTTTTTTATTATTACTACTACTACTACTACTACTACTACCTATATATTACTACTACTACTACTACCTATATATCACTACTACTACTACTACTACTACTACTAACTATATATTACTACTACTACTACTACTACCTATATATCACGACTACTACTACTACTACTACTACTACTACTACTACTACTACTACTACTACTACCTATATATTACTACTACTACTACTACTACTACCTATATATTACTACTACTACTACTACTACTACCTATATATTACTACTACTACTACTACCTATATATTACTACTACTACTACTACTACTACCTATATATTACTACTACTACTACTACTACTACTACTACTACTACTAC
>JAVJIX010000026.1:2275000-2305000 GCA_036785185.1 Paratrypauchen microcephalus | reverse complement strand
AAACCAGGTCTAAATCAGGACTAAACCAGGACTAAACAAAGACTAAACCAGGATTAATCCAGACTGAAACCGGACTTGCGTTCCAGCTGCTCATCACCGGTCCGTTTGTTTACGGAGACTGTCGGGTTTTCACTCTCGGGTTTTCACTGTGGCTGAAAAACGTCTTTGCGTCAAAACGAGTGAATCTGAAAGAGACGTCAGGAAGTAGCCTGCCCCCTCCCCATGCCGTAAACAGAAATAACATCAGACATTAGACCGCACCGAGGAGAAGAAAGGACCAAACACAGGAGCAAATTAATGTCACTCACAAATATTTATAGACCAGGGCCCACAAATCTAAACCAGGCCTGAACCAGGTCTAGACCAGGTCTGGACCAGGTCTGGACCAGGTCTGGACCAGGTCTGGACCAGGTCTGGACCAGGTCTGGACCCCGTCAGAGTCCTCACAGAGATGTCTAAACCGTCACACACACAGGGGCCTCAGGAGGAAAAAGTGAAACGGAAAAATTCAATTAAGACAAAAGTGAATGAATAAATTTACGACGGAGAGAGAGAGAGAGAGAAAGAGAGAGAGAGAGAGGAGGGGGGAAGAGAGAGAAAGAAGAGAGAGAAAGAAGGCAAAAGAGGAGAGGGTAAAAAGTGAGAGGCAGAGAAGGAAACAGTGGAGAGGAGGAGAGGAGAGAGAAGAGAGAGGGACAGAGAGAGAGATCAAGGCAAGAGACTTTCCCATGATGCATCAGGAGTGTGTGTGTGTACTACTACTACTACTACTACTGTTACTACAGTACTGTGGTCCTGATGCAGTACTGCAGTATTCTCTGTTGTGTTTCCTCCTGTTTGTTTGTGTTGAGACGACAGACTCGTGTAAACAAACGAGTGAAGAGGATTCCCACCAGACCTCCACCACTCCCTCTCTTCATCCCTCTCTTCATCCCTCTCTCTCCTATCTCTCTTCTATCTCTCTTCTCTCTCTCTCTTCATCCCCCTCTCTTCATCTCTCTCTTCTCTCTCTCTCTTCATCCCTCTCTCTTCATCCCCCCTCTCTCTCTCTCTTCATCCCACTCTCTTCTCTCCCTCTTCATCCCCCTCTCTTCATCTCTCTCTTCTCTCTCTCTCTTCATCCCTCTCTCTTCATCCCTCTATCCCTCTCTTCTCTCTCTCTCTGTTCATCCCTCTCTTCATCCTTCTCGCTTCATCCCCCTCTTCATCTCTCTCGCTTCTCTCTCTCTCCATACCTCTCTCTTCATCCCTCTCTTCTCTCACTCTTCATCCCTCTCTCTTCATCCCTCTCTTCATCCCCCTCTTCATCCCCCTCCTCATCTCTCTCTTCATCCCTCTCTCTTCATCCCTGTCTTCATCTCTCTCTTCATCCCTCTCTCTTCTCTCTCTCTTCATCAATCTCTTCTCTCTCTTCTCTCTTTCTCTTCTCTCTCTTCTGTCTCCTCTCTCTCTCCACCGCCACCTTTTCTCTCTCTCCTGTTTTTCTCTTCTTCCTCATGTCTCATTCCTTCTGTCTCTCACCTCCTCTCTATCCTCTCTTCTCCTTCTTTCCCCACTTTTCTCATCCCCCTCTCACTCCTATCTCGCCTCCTTCCCTCTCTTTCTCCTCCCTTCCTCCTCACCTTCTCTCCTCTTTCTTCCCTCTCTCCCTCTACATCCTCAGATCCGTGACAGGATCCTGACAGAATCCTCCCCAGATCCCGGTCCAGGTCCAGGTCCTGGCCCGGGGCTAAACCTGGACTACGGCGTTCCCGTGGAAACAAACTCACAGAGAGGTCCAAGTTCACCAGGAGCCCCAAGCAACAGAGCACGGGACTAAACCAGGACTAAACCAGGACTAAACCAGGACTAAACCAACACTAAACCAGGACAAAACCAGGACTAATCCAGGACTAACCCAGGACTAAACCAAGACTAAACCAAGACTAAACCAAGACTAAAGCCGGACTAAAACAGGACTAAAGAAAGACAGAACCAAACCAGGACGGTAGCAGGGACTAAACCAGGACTAAATCAGGACTAAACCCGGACTAAACCGAGACTAAACCCGGACTAAACCCAGACTAAACCCGGACTGCAGCAGGTCTTCTGTCACGTACTAAACTAAACCAGCACTAAACCAGGACTAAACCAGCACTAAACCAGGACTAAACCAGGACTAAACCCGGACTGCAGCAGGTCTTCTGTCACGTACTAAACTAAACCAGGACTAAACCAGGACTAAACCAGCACTAAACCAGGACTAAACCAGGACTAAACCAGGACTAAACCAGCACTAAACCAGGACTAAACCAGCACTAAACCAGGGCTAAAACAGGACTAAACCCGGACTGCAGCAGGTCTTCTGTCACGTACTAAACTAAACCAGGACTAAACCAGGACTAAACCAGGACTAAACCAAGACTAAACCTGGACTAAACCAGGACTAAACCAAGACTAAACCAGGACTAAACCAGGACTAAACCAGGACTAACCCAGGACTAAATGAGGACTAAACCAAGACTAAACCAAGACTAAAACAGGACTAAACCAAGACTAAAGCCGGACTAAAACAGGACTAAAGAAAGACAAAAACAGAACCAAACCAGGACGGTAGCAGGGACTAAACCAGGACTAAATCAGGACTAAACCCGGACTAAACCCAGACTAAACCCGGACTAAACCCAGACTAAACCCGGACTGCAGCAGGTCTTCTGTCACATACTAAACTAAACCAGGACTAAACCAGCACTAAACCAGGACTAAACCAGGACTAAACCCGGACTGCAGCAGGTCTTCTGTCACGTACTAAACTAAACCAGGACTAAACCAGGACTAAACCAGCACTAAACCAGGACTAAACCAGCACTAAACCAGGGCTAAAAGAGGACTAAACCCGGACTGCAGCAGGTCTTCTGTCACGTACTAAACTAAACCAGGACTAAACCAGGACTAAACCAGCACTAAACCAGGACTAAACCAGCACTAAACCAGGACTAAACCAGGACTAAACCAGCACTAAACCAGGACTAAACCCGGACTGCAGCAGGTCTTCTGTCACGTACTAAACTAAACCAGGACTAAACCAGGACTAAACCAGGACTAAACCAGCACTAAACCCGGACTGCAGCAGGTCTTCTGTCACGTACTAAACTAAACCAGGACTAAACCAGGACTAAACCAGGACTAAACCAGGACTAAACCAGGACTAAACCAGGACTGCAGCAGGTCTTCTGTCACGTACTGAACGTTCCCTCAGTTCCGCTGGCCTTTCTCCCTCATGAGCTCTTTATTGGCGACTCAAAGAAGTCGTTACTTTCACTAAATCAAATCGTGTGTAATTGCTCCGGCGAGTGATGAGTCTGTCTTTTCCCGGGCTTTCTGAAGGTCAGTGAACGCCTCCTGGATTCTCACGCTACGTTCGCTGGAAATCTGTAAATGTGCATCTCCAATGAGTGTGGAGGTGACTGTAATGAGCACGAATCATTTAAACACAGAGCCGAGAAACAGGACTAAACCAGGACTAAAACTGGACTAAAACAGGACTAAACCAGGACTAAACTAGGGCTAAACCAGGACTAAACTAGGACTAAACCAGAGCTAAAGCTGGACTAAACTGGGACTAAAGCAAGACAAAAACAGGACTAAAACAGGGCTGAACAAGGGCTAAACCAGGACTAAAGGTGGGCTAAGCCAGGACTAAAACAGGACTATAACAGGACTATAACAGGACTAGAACAGGACTAAAGCATGACTGAAACAGAACTAAAACCATCATGAACTAAGACTAAAACAAGGCTAAACTGGGGCTAAACCAGGACTAAACTAGGACTAAAGCAAGACTAAAACAGGACTAAAGCAGGGCTAAAGCAGGACTAAAGCAGGACTAAAGCAGGACTAAATCAGGATTAAACCTGGACAAAACCAGGACTGAATCTAGGCTAAACAGGATTAAAACAGGACAAAAACCCTGACAAATTAGGACTAAAGATGGACTAAACCAGGATTAAACCAGGTCTAAGCCAAGAGTAAACCAGGTTTAAACCAAAACCAAACCAGGACTAAACTAGGGCTGAGCCAAGACTGAACTAATGTCAAACAAGGACTAAACAAGGAATAAAACAGGAATAAACTATGGCTAAATCTGAACTAAATCATGTCTAAATCAGGTCTAAACCAGGTCTGAACCAGGTCTAAACCAGGTCTGAACCAGGTCTAAACCAGGTCTAAACCAGGTCTGAACCAGGACTAAACCAGGACTGTAGCAGGTTTTCTATCACATACTAAACCAAACTAGGACTAAACCAGGGCTGAACCAAGACTGAACTAGGGCCAAACAAGGAATAAACCAGGTCTAAACCAAGACCAAACCAGAACTAAACCAGGGCTGAACCAAGACTGAACTGAGGTCAAACAAGCACTAAACAAGGAATAAAACAGGAATAAACTATGGCTAAATCAGGTCTGAATCAGGTCTAAACCAGGCCTAAACTAGAACTAAACCAGGGACTAAACAAAAAACTAAAACAGAACTAAACCAGGACTAAACTAGAACTAAACCATGAATAAACCAGGGACTAAACAAAGACTAAACCCGGACTAAAACAGGATTAAAGAAAGACTAAAACAGAACCAAACCAGGACAGTAGCAGGGACTAAATCAGGGCTAAACCAGGACTAAACCAGGACTGTAGCAGGTCTTCTAGCATGTACTAAACTAAACTAGGACTAAACCAGGACTAAACCAGGACTAAACCCGGACTGTAGCAGGTCTTCTATCACGTACTAAACTAAACAAGACTAAAACAGGACTAAACCAGGACTGTAGCAGGTCTTCTATCATGTACTAAACTAAACCAGGACTAAACCAGCACTAAACCAGGACTAAACCAGAACTAAACCAGGACTAAACCAGGACTGTAGCAGGTCTTCTATCATGTACTAAACTAAACCAGGACTAAACCAGGACTAAACCAGGACTAAACCAGGACTGCAGCAGGTCTTCTATCACGTACTAAACTAAACCAGGACTAAACCAGAATTAAACCAGGACTAAACCAGGACTAAACCCGGACTGCAGTAGGTCTCCTATCACGTACTAAACTAAACCAGGACTAAACCAGGACTGTAGCAGGTCTTCTATCATGTACTAAACTAAACCAGGACTAAACCAGAACTAAACCAGGACTAAACCAGGACTAAACCCGGACTGCAGTAGGTCTTCTATCACGTACTAAAGTAAACCAGGACTAAACCAGGACTAAACCCAGACTGCAGTAGGTCTTCTATCACGTACTAAACTAAACCAGGACTGAACCAGGACTAAACCAGGACTAAACCCAGACTGCAGTAGGTCTTCTATCACGTACTAAAGTAAACCAGGACAAAACCAGGACTAAACCTGGACTAAACCCAGACTGCAGTAGGTCTTCTATCACGTACTAAACTAAACCAGGACTAAACCAGGAATAAACCCAGACTAAACCAGGACTAAACCCAGACTGCAGCAGGTCTTCTATCACGTACTAAACTAAACCAGGTCTAAATCAGGTCTGAACCAGGTCTAAACCAAGTCTAAACCAGGTCTAAACCAGGTCTAAACCAGGTCTAAACCAGGACTAAATCAGGTCTAAACCAGGTCTAAACCAAGTCTAAACCAGGTCTAAACCAAGTCTAAACCAGGTCTAAACCAGGACTAAACCAGGATATAAACACGTGAAAGACGCAGAGGGTTGAATTTGTCCTTGTTTTCCTCGTTCCTCTTTCGCACTCTGAACTGTAGTTAGCTGTCTCCCGTTAGCCACGTTAGCGCCTGATCCATGTCGACGCGAGGCTTGTACCTGCAGTCTGCGTGTCACTTCCTGTTTGGCACCTCACAGCTGCTCGTGTCACTTCCTGTTTGGCGTGGCGTGGGCGCTAATAGAGCCCTCAGGATCACACACCCGCCGGGCTCACGGGTTTAGTGGGGACACGACCGCAGACTTGGGTTTAAAGAAATCGTTTTTCACCAGTAACTCTACGATTAAAACACATTTCTTACATTTATGTTTATAAATATGTACGCTTATATATTTTTAAAGTATTGTAAAAAAAAATTTAAAAAAAGAATTTAAAAAATGTAATAAATAAAAGCAGCAACAATGACCAAAGCAGCCACAAAAAATATATTGTAATTTATTTAATTTTATTTAATATTATTTATTTTATGTACGCATATATATTTTTTAAGTACAGTGAACCCTCGTTTATCGCGGGGGTTAGGTTCCAGAAATAGCCCGCAATAAGTGAAATCCGCGAAGTAGGACAATTTTATATTTTACAATTATTCTACATGTTTTAAGGCTGAAAACGCTTCACCAGACACATTATACACCTTTCTGAGACTGGTATTAACATTTTCTCACATTTTTCTCTTGTTTAAACACTCAAACTTTTGTAGATTTTCATTAAAATATATTAATAGTGGGGCGGGGGCACGTGACACGCGGGCACGTGCGCGCGGGCACGTGCGCGCGGACACGTGCGTTTGTTTTGGTACCACATATCCATGCCATGTGCGAAAGTCGAGTGGAAAGCGACCTGGATATCATTTTGGGCAAGACTCAAGCCAATGCTAACAGTGCCGAACTGCTAACAGACGCCTCTGAGCACCAGTCCTCACCACAAGACCAGGTAAGACCAACCTGCGCTCACAAGAGTTGGTTGCATTTCACCCCGGCTCCAAAATCAGTCCGCTATCAATGCGTCGCCAATACTCCACAGCTCTCTAGGACGGGGTCGGGTTCTCCTCTCGTCCTCTCACGGGGAAGAGCCACTGTCTCCACAGTGCGCGCGAGTGTCCTCTCCCCGCTGCGGCTCCCCCGGACGCCGCAGCGGGCCCGTCCATGTTGATTCTTGGAAGAGTCCATGTTGATTCTTGGCTCTTCCATGGTCCGGTTCGCACTCTCTTCCATGGCTCGTGCAAGTAAACAAAGGCCACACCTCCTGTCACCCAGGCGCTCTCGTGAAGGAAATCAGAGACTCTGTCCCTACCATCCCTGGTCTAGACCTGGTTTAGTCCTGGTTTAGACCTGGTTTAGTCCTGGTTTAGACCTGCTTTAGACCTGGTTTAGTCCTGGTCTAGTCTCTTAGCTAATCAGGGCGCAGGACAGAATGTTACACTGTAAAAAAAAAAGTTACACTATAAAAAAAATTGAAAAAAAAAAAAAAAAAATTGGAAAAAAAAATCCGCGAAACAGCGAGGCCGCGAAGAGTGAACCGCGATACAGCGAGGGTTCACTGTATTGCAAAAAAAATAAATAAATAAAAGTAGCAACAATGACCAAAACAGCCACAAACATATTATTATTTATTTTATTTATGTGTTATTTATTTAATTTATTTTTATTTTTTTATTTTTATTTTTTTTATACATTTTTTTAAAGTGTTGTAAAAAAAATAATAAATGAGGCAAGGCAGCCATATTATTATTTATTTTATTTATTTATTCATTTATTTTATGTATTTTTAAAGTATTGTTTAAAAAAATGTAATAAATAAAAGTAGCTACAATGACCAAGGCAGCCACAAAAATATACTATTTATTTTATTTTATTTTATTTTATTTATTTATTCATTCATTTTATGTATGCTTATGTATTTTTAAAGTATTATATATATATGTGTGTATATATATATATACATACACACATATATATATATATATATATATATATATATATATATATATACATATATATATATACATATATATATATAATAAAAATAAAAAATAATAATGAATAATGAATAAAAGCAGCAACAATGACCAAGGCAGCCACAAAAATATATTATTTATTTTATTTTATTTATTTATGTATTTATTTGCACTGTAATTGGGTATAAACCAGGAATTTTAAAATAAATTTAAATGTTGTATAAATATTTCTGTTATCATTTTTATTCATTATTTGTTACATTAGACTTTTATCTTTTTTTTTTGAATGTATTTTATATTTGTTTTTTCTTTATTTGTGTACACTAGACTTGCTTCCATCATGTTATTGTAGAAGTTAAACTGATCAAACCCGTTTACCCTGTGAAATGGACAGGTGGCCTTTGGTGGAGGTGTTAGACGTCCCCGCATGTCTTTGTCAACATGTAGTCACACATACACGTCTTCAGTCCGAGCTGTCCCCGCATGTCCCTGTAAATGTGCACACACACTCCGAGCTGTCCCCACGTGTCCCTGTAAATGTGCACACACACTCCGAGCTGTCCCCACGTGTCCCTGTAAACATGCGCTCACACCCACAGCACAGGGCAGATGTTTGGCTCCTCACAAATGGAAATGGACCAACTGTCCCTGTGTCCCCGTGTCCCTGTGTCCTGTGTCCTATCTCTGTGTCCTATCTCCTGTCTCTGTGTCCTGTGTCCTATCTCTGTGTCCTATCTCCTGTCTCTGTGTCCCCGTGTCCCTGTGTCCTATCTCTGTGTCCTATCTCCTGTCCCTGTGTCCCCGTGTCCCTGTGTCCTGTGTCCTATCTCTGTGTCCTATCTCCTGTCCCTGTGTCCCCGTGTCCCTGTGTCCTGTGTCCTATCTCTGTGTCCTATCTCCTGTCCCTGTGTCCCCGTGTCCCTGTGTCCTGTGTCCTATCTCTGTGTCCTATCTCCTGTCCCTGTGTCCCCGTGTCCCTGTGTCCTGTGTCCTATCTCTGTGTCCTATCTCCTGTCTCTGTGTCCCTGTGTCCTGTGTCCTGTGTCCTATCTCTGTGTCCTATCTCCTGTCCCTGTGTCCCCGTGTCCTGTGTCCTATCTCTGTGTCCTATCTCCTGTCCCTGTGTCCCCATGTCCCTGTGTCCTGTGTCCTATCTCTGTGTCCTATCTCCTGTCCCTGTGTCCTGTGTCCTATCTCTGTGTTCTATCTCCTGTCTCTGTGTCCCTGTGTCCTGTGTCCTATCTCTGTGTCCTATCTCCTGTCCCTGTGTCCCCGTGTCCCTGTGTCCTGTGTCCTATCTCTGTGTCCTATCTCCTGTCTCTGTGTCCCTGTGTCCTGTGTCCTGTGTCCTATCTCTGTGTCCTATCTCCTGTCCCTGTGTCCCCGTGTCCCTGTGTCCTGTGTCCTATCTCTGTGTTCTATCTCCTGTCTCTGTGTCCCTGTGTCCTATCTCTGTGTCCTATCTCCTGTCTCTGTGTCCCTGTGTCCTATCTCTGTGTTCTATCTCCTGTCTCTGTGTCCCTGTGTCCTATCTCTGTGTCCTATCTCCTGTCTCTGTGTCCCTGTGTCCTGTGTCCTATCTCTGTGTCCTATCTCCTGTCTCTATGCCCTGTGTCCTATCTCCTGTCTCTGTGTCCTATCTCCTGTGTCCTATCTCCTGTCTCTGTGTCCTGTGTCCTATCTCCTGTCTCTGTGTCCTATCTCCTGTCTCTGTATAAAAAAATAAAATAAATTAAATTAAATAAATTAAAAATAAAACAAAATAAATAAGAAAAATCTGCTTTTTTTTGCCATCATCTCAGGCAAGTTAATCCTTTTTTTAAAAATTAATTATTATAACATATTTTTCTTTTTTTTTTCTTTTACGACTGTACACTGTGCCAGTTTTAAGCTCGTTTTTATTTTTATTCTTTCTGATTTGAAGATTTTGATTTTAAAACTGAACTGAACCCAGATGTGAGCGACAAACGCACGCCGCGCTGTGATTGGTCGGTTCTGTGTCTCTCAGATGAATTTTAGATCAGATGCCCCGGATTCTTCTTAAAGCCGCGGCGCTTCGTTTACGTCGGCTCCTCGTTGGGTCTCATTAACTTCATCCAACAGAGAACGACAGATGACAATGTGAGCAAGTCCTGGTTTAGTTCTGGGATAGACCTAAAAGATGTAATGTCAGGGGATCTAAACCAGGACTAAACCAAACCAGGGTTCAACCAGGTCTAAACCAGTTCTAAACCAGGACTAATCCAAGACTAATCCAGTACTAAACCAGGTCTAAGCCAGGACTAAACCAGGACTAATCCAAGACTAATCCAGTACTAAACCAGGTCTAAACCAGTTCTAAACCAGGACTAATCCAAGACTAATCCAGTACTAAACCAGGTCTAAGCCAGGACTAAACCAGGACTAAAGTGGGGCTGAACATGGACTAAACCAGGACTAAACCAAACCAGGGTTCAACCAGGTCTAAACCAGTTCTAAACCAGGACTAATCCAAGACTAATCCAGTACTAAACCAGGTCTAAGCCAGGACTAAACCAGGGCTAAAGTGGGGCTGAACATGGACTAAACCAGGACTAAAGCAAGCCAGGGTTCAACCAGGTTTTAGCCAGGTCTAAACCAGGACTAAACCAGTACTAAACCAAGTGTAAACCAGGACTAATCCAAGACTAATCCAGTATTAAACCAGGTCTAAACTAGTACAAAACCAAGTCTCAACCAGGTCTAAACCAAGTTTAAATCCAGTACGAAATCAGATACAAATCAGGTCTAAACCAGATCCAAACAATGTCTAAACTAGTACTAAACTAGATCTAAACCAGTACTAAACCAGGTCTAAACCAAGACTAATCCAATACAAAACCAGGTCTAAACCTGTTTGAAATCACATCTAAACCAGGATTAAACCAGTTTAAAACCAGATCTAAACCAGGATTAAACCAGATCTAAACCACGTCTAAACTAGATTTAAACCAGTTCGAATCCAGGTCTAAACTAGTACTCAACCAGATCTAAACCAAATCTAAACCAGGTCTAAACTAGTATTAAACCCAATCTAAACCAGGTCTAAATTAGATCTAAACCAGTACTACACCAGGTCTAAACCAAGAGACAGAGCAATAATATGACAACGAGCTGTCAGACGGGAGCCAGAACTAAACCAGGACTCAGCTAGATTCAAACCAAGGCAAAATCAGAACTAAACCAGGACTAAACCAAGACTAAGCCAAGACTAAATTAGGACTAAATTTCAAAATAAGGACTGGACCAAGTTAAACAAAGTGGTAAATATCAAATTACTGTACATCAAGACTTGAAACAGGACTAAACCAGGACTAAACCAGGACTAAACCAGGACTAAACCAGGATTAAACCAGGTCTAAGCCCCAAACTCCAGACATATTTGGTATTTGTTTATATTTTTTTCTCTGAATGGAGTTTTGGTGATTGTCTGTATCCTCCTCCCCTCCTCTGCTCGGCTTCAGTCTTTCGGCTGAATTTTCGGTCTTGTTTCTTTTTGAAATTTAAATTTTTCTGTTTCTTTGTGAAAATCTAAATAAATCCGAGCTGGGTCCTGTTTTGAAATGAGACGAGCTCTGAGCGAGACTCTGCCAAAACCGGAATCCGTCATGAGAACCAGAAATAATCAGGAAGGAATGATGAAATGTTTCCAAAGAAAAAAATGGATTAGACCTGGTTTAGACCTGGTTTAGACCTGGTTTAGTTCTGGTTTAGTCCTGGCATAGTCCTGGTTTAGTCCTGGTATAGTCCTGATTTAGTCCTGGTTTGGTTCTGGTCTTTTCCTTGTTTAGTTCTGGTCTAGCCCTGGTATAATCCTGATTTAGCCCCAGTATAGTCCTGGTATGGTCCTGGTTCAGTCCTGGTTTAGACCCGGTATAGTCCTGATTTAGTCCTGGTTCAGTCCTGGTTTAGTCCTGATTTAGTCCTGGTTCAGTCCTGGCATAGTCCTGGTTTAATCCTGGTTCAGTCCTGGTTTAGTCCTGATTTAGTCCTGGTTCAGTCCTGGCATAGTCCTGTTTAATCCTGGTTCAGTCCTGGTTCAGTCCTGATTTAGACCTGGTTCAGTCCTGGTTCAGTCCTGGTTTAGACCTGATTCAGTCCTGGTTCAGTCCTGGTTTAGACCTGGTTCAGTCCTGGTTCAGTCCTGGTTCAGTCCTGGTTTAGACCTGGTTTAGTTCTTGTTTAGATCTGGTTTAGTTCTGTTTAGTCCTGGTTTAGACCTGATTTAGTCCTTGTTTAGATCTGGTTCAGACCTGGTTTAGTCCTGGTTTAGTGCTGGTTTAGACCTGGTGTAGTCCTGGTTTAGTCCTGGTTTAGTCCTGGTTTAGACCTGGTTTAGTCCTGGTGGTCTAGGCCTGATTTAGTCCTTGTTTAGACCTGGTTTAGTCCTTGTTTAGATCTGGTTCAGACCTGGTTTAGTCCTGGTTTAGCCCTGGTTTAGTCCTGGTTTAGTCCTGGTTTAGACCTGGTTTAGTCCTGGTTCAGTCCTGGTTTAGGTCCAGAACCCCGTACATTCGCAGATATTAGTATCTGGCCCTGGTTGAACAGTCACACGGGCCTGCAGGCTCTGAGGTGTGTTCACTGACCTGAGGAACAGTCAGGAAGAATAAACACTCTGAATCAAACTGCTCCAACAGGCGATGCCCAGTGAGGTGAGAGAGCACATCTGTGAGGGGGTTTGGCTCCTGTCAGGAGGAACATCTGTGAGGACGTCTGGCTCCTGTCAGGAGGAACGTGCAGGATCTTCATGTTCTTCTGATGAGTAGATGTTTTAGAAGGTCCTATGTGGACTCTTGTGAGCTTTAAGTCGTGTTCTAATGTTGTTTCCTCCTCAAAAACAGACCTGGAGTTGTGTTTATGTTTTTATTATTCGTCTGTCTACATCTCCAAACATCAAAACGCTCTGTTCCACCTTGTGATGTCATGAAGTGGTAGTTTTCAAGTAGGGATGTACGATATATCGGATGCAAATTGCAATTTTTTTTTTAACATATGGGTATCGGCCCGATGTGTAAAAGAAAGAAAGAAAGCTATGCCTTTATTAGTCCCACAGTGGGGAAATTCCATTTCTGCATTTAACCCATCCAAAAGTGGGCCGATATTAACGACCAATATTTGTCAGTACAGTAATCCCTCGAATTAACCTTTTCTCACATTTCTCTCTCGTTTAAACACTCAAACTTTCGTAGATTTTCAACAAAATGCATTAAAGGAAAAGTAACGTTTTTTACTATTTGAGCCTTATTTCGGTAATAAAACAAGTTGTTTTACTCACCCATAGCACTTTGGTGTCATATGGAGCACTTCCAGAGATGTTTTAGATTAGCGTTAGCCTAGCGCGACTTCTAGCCATAGCTCGGGGCATATAATATATTCCCCGAGCATGTAATATGCCCCGTGCGGGCTCCAAATAACACAAACTTTAGCACTTTTCAAATCATAGAAGCTCGATGTCTTTAGTCTACGATTTCGTTTGGTCAAAAGTGGCCTGTAATCCGAGATTTAGCCATAGTTTCGAGTAGATGAGGACGCCAGTGCGCATGTGCGGAGTGTGCTCACAGCTCCCAGGACCCAAACATGGAACGCAAAGCTGTAAACTATGGATAAATCTCGGATTACAGGCCACTTTTGATTCAAACGAAATCGTAGACTAAGACATCGAGCTTCTATGATTTGAAAAGTGCTAAAGTTTGTGTTATTTGGAGCCCGCACGGGGCATATTACATGCTCGGGGAATGCCCCAAGCTATGGCTATAAGTCGCGCTAGGCTAACGGCGTTAGCCTAACGCTAATCTAAAACAAGTGCTCCATATGACACCAAAGTGCTATGGGTGAGTAAAACAACTTGTTTTATTACCGAAACAAGGTTCAAATTGTAAAAAACGTTACTTTTCCTTTAATAGTGAAGCGTGGGGGGGGGGGGGGGGGGGGGGGACGCATGCGCTCATCGTGCTCAAATCCGTGATAGCGCAGCATGACCGCGCGTCCCACCCGGGGCTGCGAGCACAAGACCCGTGCCCAAACCGAGCCTCCTCCTCGGGACAAACCTCGACAGGAACGAACGCAAGAGCCGCACAAAACCAGGCAAAGAGCCGCACGCGGTGGTTTAGTCCAGGTTTAGTCCAGGTTTAGTCCAGGTTTAGACCTGGTTTAGACCTGGTCTAGCCCCCCCCCCCCCCGACGTTTGACATCGGCACGTCCAGAGCCGTTAAACACACAAACCTGCAGATTTACACTTCTCTGGTTTAATCCCGGTTTAGTCCTAATTTAGACCACAATTAGTCCTGGTTTAAGTCCTGGTCTAGTCTAGTCTGGTCCTGATATTTCTGGTTAAAGCCTTGTTTAGATCTGGTTTGGTCCTGGTTTAAACCTGGTATAGTCCTTGTTAAATCACGGTTTAGAAGTGGTTTAGTCCTGGTCTAGGTCTAGTCCTGGTCTAGTTCTGGTCTAGTCCTAATATAGTCCTGGTCTAATTCTGGTCTACTCCTGGTTTAGAAGTCCTGGTTTAGTCCTGGTCTTGTCCTGGTTTAGTCCTGGTTTAGTCTTGGTTTAGTCTTGGTTTAGTCCTGCTCTTGTCCTGCTCTTGTCCTGCTCTTGTCCTGGTTTAGTCCTGGTCTAGTCCTGGTTTAATCTTGGTTTAGTCCTGGTTTAGTCCTGCTCTTGTCCTGGTTTAGTCCTGGTCTAGTCCTGGTTTAATCTTGGTTTAGTCCTGGTTTAGTCCTGGTCTTGTCCTGGTTTAGTCCTGGTTTAGTCTTCGTTTAGTCTTGGTTTAGTCCTGGTTTAGTCCTGGTTTAGTCTTGGTTTAGTCCTGCTCTTGTCCTGGTCTTGTCCTGGTTTAGTCCTGGTTTAGTCCTGGTTTAGTCTTGGTTTAGTCCTGGTTTAGTCCTGGTTTAGTCCTGGTTTAGTCCTGGTTTAGTCCTGGTCACATGCTAAACACACAAACCCTGCATATTTTGGCTTCTCTCAAACTGAAAACACTCTGTTCCACCTTGTGATGTCATGTGGTGATACAGGAAGTGGTCCACTGTGTTTTTAAACTCACCGCCGATCTCTACGGAACTAAAAACAATAAAAAGGAGCTGTTAACTGAAAACATCGAACATTAGAACACGATTTAAAGCTCACAAGAGTCAGTTTTGCGTAATGTAGGACCTTTATTCTGACTTTAACGACTGAAATTACTGTATTTTCCACCGTTTGTAAAAATAAATTCATCAACTTAGAAAAAACAAACAAACAAAAAAAAACAGCTTCAAACTCTCTGTCCAATCTGAGTCTGACATCGTGAGTAATTCTTATTTACTGCAGAAGCGTCCGAGGGGAGTTTCGTGTTTACGCTTCATTTGTTTGGCCTGCCCCTGAGCTCCGGCCCGGGAAACCCCTCCGCCCCTCCGGGAAACCTCGTCAGAACGCCGGGGTCAGAGGTCACGGTGGAACGACCGAAGAGCGGCGGAACGACAACTGGAGCAGAAGAAGAAGAAGAAGCAGAAGAAGTGCCCCGGGTTCAAACGCACAAACGCCAAAGACTTAGCGAGATAAACGATGATTATAGAAAATTAATGAAGAAGTAAAGTCCTGGTTTAGACCTGGTTTAGTCCTGGTGGTCTAGGCCTGGTTTAGTCCTGGTTTAGATCTGGTTTAGTCCTGGTTTAGTCCTGGTTTAGACCTGGTTTAGTCCTTGTTTAGATCTGGTTTAGTCCTGGTTTAGTCCTGGTTTAGTCCTGGTTTAGACCTGGTTTAGTCCTTGTTTAGATCTGGTTTAGTCCTGGTTTAGTCCTTGTTTAGATCTGGTTTAGTCCTGGTTTAGTCCTGGTTTAGACCTGGTTTAGTCCTTGTTTAGATCTGGTTTAGTCCTGGTTTAGTCCTGGTTTAGTCCTGGTTTAGACCTGGTTTAGTCCTTGTTTAGATCTGGTTTAGTCCTGGTTTAGTCCTGGTTTATTCCTGGTTTAGACCTGGTTTAGTCCTTGTTTAGATCTGGTTTAGTCCTGGTTTAGTCCTGGTGGTCTAGGCCTGATCTAGTCCTGGTTTAGTCCTGGTTTAGTCCTGGTTTAGTCCTGATTTAGCCCCAGTATAGTCCTGGTATAGTTTTGGTATTGTCCTGGTTTAGTTTTGGTTTAGTCCTGGTCTAGTAAAGGAGTAGTAAAGTAAAGTTGTCAAAAGAATCGGAAATCAGACACTAATCAATACTAAAACTAGTTTATTTATTAGTTTATTTCTTTCATAAGTATAAGTTAGCAGTGTCCTAATACTAAAAATACAAGAAATGAATGAAAAGGAGCAGAAAGACGAATAATCGTACGTTTTCTGCCCCGTTTTCCTTTTTCCTATTTTAACACTGAGCTACTTTTTTATTTACTTTATTTATAATTTATTTTAAATTTTGAGGGAATGAACACCCACCACATTAATAACAAAATAAGAATAAGACTAAATAAAATATAACTGAAGACTGAATAAGATTCAATAAAATATAAGACACGCATAAAACTAATAAAATATAATAATAATAATAATAATAATAATAATAATAATAATAATAATAATAATAATAATAATAATAATAATAATAATAATAATAATTAAAAATAAAATACGACTAAATAAAATATAACTAAAGACTGAATAAGATTGAATGAAATATAAGACTGACATAAATAATAATACTAATAATAATAATACTAATAATACTAATAATAATAATACTTAGTTTTATTATTATCATTATTATTATTAGTAGTAGTAGTAGTATTAGTATTATTATCATCATCATATTTTATTATTTTTATGTGTGCCTTATATTTAATTCAGCTTTTCCTCGTCCGTTTGAGAATTCCGGAGACGTCGTGTTTTTCCATTTCCAAATGTTAATCCACCGTCCTGACGCCGCTGCTGTTTTATCCCGATCTGTGTTCCCCAAACTCCGGCTGATCCTCGTGAGCCTGCTCCCCCGCTCTTCCTCTCCTCCACATCCCTCCATCTCTCTCTCTCTCTCTCTCTCCTCTTCCTCTCCTCCACCTCCGTCCATCTCTCTCTCTCTCCTCTTCCTCTTCTCCACCTCCCTCCCTCTCTCTCTCTCTCTCTCTACTCTTCCTCTCCTCCACATCCCTCCATCTCTCTCTCTCTCTCTCTACTCTTCCTCTCCTCCACATCCCTCCATCTCTCTCTCTCTCTGCTCTTCCTCCCTCTCTTTCTCTCTGTTCTTCCTCTCCTTTGCATCCATCTCTCTCTCTCCTCTTTTTGTCTCTCTCTATTTCCACATCTCTCTCTCCTCTTCCTCTCCTCCTCTCTCTCTTCTCCACCTCCTCCCCCTCCTCCTCCCTTTCCTCCTATCCTCTATCCTCTCCTCCTCCTCAGCCCCCCTCTCTCTCCTCCTCCTCCTCTTCCTCATCCCCCTCTCCTTCTCCTCATCCTCCTCCTCCCCCTCTTCTCCTATCCTCTTCCTCTCGTCCTCCTCCTCCTCTGCCTTTTCTTGTCCTCCTCTTTCCTCTCCTTCTGCTATCCTCTCCTCCACTTCTGCCTCCTCTCTCTCCTCCCCTTTCCTCCTCCTTTTTTTCTGTTCTTCTCTTCCTCCTCCTGTCTTTCACTGCATCCTCTTCCTGCTCTCTGTCATCCTCTTCCTCTCTTCCACATCCCTCCATCTTCTATCTATCTCTATCTCTCTCTGCTCTTCCTCTCCTCTGCATCCCTCCATCTCTCTCTCTGTTTCTGCTTTTCCTCTCCTCGTTCTCTCTCCCTCTTTCTTTCTTTCTCTCTCTGTTCTTCTCCCTCCACATCTCTCTCTCTACTATTCCTCTCCCCCTCTTCTCTTTTCTCTCTCTCCTCCTCCTCTCCTCCTTTTCTTCTCCTCTTCCTCACTCCCCCACTCTCTCTCCTCCTCTCCTCTCTCCCCCTCTCCTCTTCTTCTCTCTCTCTCTCATATTTTCATTCTCCCGGCAGCGTTGATCGTCGCTGTGACTCTTATCTCTCGGCGTCCCCCTGAATTGTAAACACTCGTTTGTCCGCTGAATATCAATGCTCACGTTAGCGCTCGCCATGCTAACGCTAAGGGGTTAATTGAGGGGAGGGGAACTTTAAGCCGCCCTCCCCGGCCGTCGCAGCACCTCATCGGGTATGCGTCGCCACACGTCCCTGCTGCTACGCCGAGGAAAAAAACAAAACAAAACAACAAGAGGAGCTCCAGAGAGAGGCAGAGGCAGGGGGCAGGCGGGGAGCAGTGCCCAATGAAGGTGCCTCCTGGCTGGGGAGCGTGAGCAGCAGACCCCCCCTGACCCCCCTGACCTCCTGGAGCTCAGACGACAAGGAGAATGTGCACAGAGTAAAGAAGGATCCAGGACTGGTTTAGACCTGGTTTAGACCTGGTTTAGACCTGGTTTAGACTTGGTTTAGACATGGTTTAGACCTGGTTTAGACCTGGTTTAGACTTGGTTTAGGCCTGGTTTAGACTTGGTTTAGGCCTGCTTTTAGACCTGGTTTAGACCTGGTGTAGACTTGGTTTAGGCCTGGTTTAGACTTGATTTAGGCCTGCTTTTAGACTGGGTTCAGATCTGGTTTTAGACCTGGTTTTAGACCTGGTTTTAGACCTGGTTTAGACCTGGTTTAGTGCTCTTTTACACCTGGTTTAAACCTGGTTTAGACCTGGTTTGGACCTGGTTTAAACCTGTTTTAGACCTGGTTTAGACCTGGTTTTAGACCTAGTTTAAACCTTTTTTAGAACTGGTTTAGACCTGGTTTAGTGCTCATTTAAACCTGGTTTAGACCTGGTTTTAGCCCTGTTTTAGTTCTCATTTAGACCTGGTTTGGGCCTAGTTTAGACCTGGTTTTAGACCTGGTTTATACCTAGTTTAGACTTGGTTTAGACCTGGTTTAGGCCTGCTTTTAGACCTGGTTTCGACATGGTTTTAGACCTGGTTTTAGACCTGGTTTTAGACCTGGTTTAGACTTGGTTTAGAGCTGGTTTAGTCCTGGTTTAGACCTGGTTTTAGACCTGATTTGGACTTGGTTTAGATCAGGTTTGGTGCTCATTTAGGCCTGGTTTAAACCTGGTTTTAGACATGATTTACACCTGGTTTAGACCAGGTTTAGTGCTCATTTAGGCCTGGTTTAGACCTGGTTTTAGACTTGATTTGGACCTGGTTTAGATCAGGTTTGGTGCTCATTTAGGCCTGGTTTAAACCTGGTTTTAGACATGATTTACACCTGGTTTAGACCAGGTTTAGTGCTCATTTAGGCCTGGTTTAGACCTGGTTTTAGACCTGTTTTAGTTCTCGTTTATACCTGGTTTAGGCCTGCTTTTAGATCTGGTTTTGGCCTGGCTTTAGATTCAAGATTCAAGATTCTTTATTGTCATTATGCAAGCATAACGAAATTCTGATGGACTCCCGGCTACAGAAATATAAAAATACAAATACAACAAGCATAAAGATAAAAAACTCATATCATAAATAGATAAAAGAAGCATCATAAATACAAATACAGTAGTGTAAAGTGTCTGCAGTGTAAAGTGGGTAGTTGCAGTAGACCTGGCTTTAGACCTGGTTTAGACTTGGTTTAGGGCTGGTTTAGTCCTGGTTTAGACCTGGTATAGTTCTTGTTTAGAGCTAGTTTTAGACCTCATTATGCACTTGATTTAGAACTGGTTAGGATTTTACGTTAGTCCAAGTTTAGATCCTGATAAGAGCTGGTCTAGTCCTGGTCTATGGTTTTTCTACACATTTGAGTAACTCTTTATTATCAGTCTGCTACATCTCCACAGCTCAAAACGCTCTGTTCCACCTTGTGATGTCAAGAAGTGGTCGTTTTCAAGTTTCAAGTCTTCCTGTATCACCACATGACATCACAAGGTGGAACAGAGTGTATTTTTTCCTGTTTGAGAGAAGAACTCAGTGTAAATCTGCAGGAGGAAACGACATTAGAACATGAGGAAATAGTGCGATATGGGCCTTTTATTTCATTCTGTATCGGCGCAGTTTTCCAGCCACTTTTCCCTCAGTCGCCCCAGGGCAGCCGTGGCTACGTCCCCGACTCTTTTCGTCTGTTATTCCCCCGCGGACTCGAGCTCTGACCCGAACAAAGCGACAAGAGCAGCCACAAATCCTGTCATATTAAGTCTGTCCACGGGTCACCTCTCCTGACACTTTAAGTCTCCATCTCTCTTTTCTCACCGCAGTCTTTCTTTCACTCGTTCTCGCACTTTCTTTTCCACTTTTCTTCTGTTTTCAAACACTCATCCGTCTCCCAGCAGTGTGGACATATAAACTCTCCCTCCACTCCTCCTCCTCTTCTCTCCCTCTTTTTCCCCACTCTCCCCATCTTTGTTCTGCTTTACACCTGCTTTTAGACCTGGTTTTAGACCTGGTTTAGACCTGGTTTAGACCTGGTTTAGACCTGCTTTTAGACCTGGTTTTAGACCTGGTTTAGACCTGGTTTAGACCTGGTTTAGACCTGCTTTTAGACCTGGTTTTAGACCTGGTTTAGACCTGGTTTAGACCTGGTTTAGACCTGGTTTAGACCTGCTTTTAGACCTGGTTTAGACCTGCTTTTAGACCTGGTTTTAGACCTGGTTTTAGACCTGGTTTAGACCTGGTTTAGACCTGCTTTTAGAACTGGTTTAGATCTGGTTTTAGACCTGGTTTAGACCTGCTTTTAGACCTGGTTTAGACCTGCTTTTAGACCTGGTTTACACCTGGGTTTAGGCCTGGTTTAGACCTGGTTTAAACTTGGTTTAGACCTGGTTTAGATCTGGTTTTAGACCTGGTTTAGACCTGGTTTAGACCTGGTTTAAGCCTGCCTGGTTTAGATCTGGTTTTAGACCTGGTTTACACCTGCGTTTAGGCCTGGTTTAGACCTGGTTTAAACTTGGTTTAGACCTGGTTTAGATCTGGTTTTAGACCTGGTTTAGACCTGGTTTAGACCTGGTTTAGACCTGGTTTAAGCCTGCCTGGTTTAGATCTGGTTTTAGACCTGGTTTAGACCTGGTTTAAACTTGGTTTAGACCTGCTTTTAGACCTGGTTTACACCTGCTTTTAGACCTGGTTTAGACCTGGTTTAAACTTGGTTTAGACCTGGTTTTAGACCTGGTTTAGATCTGGTTTTAGACCTGGTTTGGACCTGCTTTTAGACCTGGTTTACACCTGCTTTTAGACCTGGTTTAGACCTGCTTTTAGACCTGGTTTAGACCTGCTTTTAGACCTGGTTTACACCTGCTTTTAGACCTGGTTTAGACCTGGTTTAAACTTGGTTTAGACCTGGTTTTAGACCTGGTTTAGATCTGGTTTTAGACCTGGTTTGGACCTGCTTTTAGACCTGGTTTAGACCTGCTTTTAGACCTGGTTTACACCTGCTTTTAGACCTGGTTTAGACCTGCTTTTAGACCTGGTTTACACCTGCTTTTAGACCTGGTTTACACCTGCTTTTAGACCTGGTTTAGACCTGGTTTGAACTTGGTTTAGACCTGGTTTTAGACCTGGTTTAGATCTGGTTTTAGACCTGGTTTGGACCTGCTTTTAGACCTGGTTTAGACCTGCTTTTAGACCTGGTTTAGACCTGCTTTTAGACCTGGTTTAGACCTGCTTTTAGTCCTGGTTTAAACTTCGTTTAGACCTGGTTTAGATCTGGTTTTAGACCTGGTTTAGATCTGCTTTTAGGCCTGGTTTAGATCTGCTTTTAGGCCTGGTTTAAACTTGGTTTAGACCTGCTTTTAGACCTGGTTTACACCTGCTTTTAGACCTGGTTTAGACCTGGTTTGAACTTAGTTTAGACCTGGTTTTAGACCTGGTTTAGATCTGGTTTTAGACCTGGTTTGGACCTGCTTTTAGACCTGGTTTAGACCTGCTTTTAGACCTGGTTTAGACCTGCTTTTAGACCTGGTTTACACCTGCTTTTAGACCTGGTTTAGACCTGCTTTTAGGCCTGGTTTAAACTTGGTTTAGACCTGGTTTAGACCTGGTTTTAGACCTTGTTTATTCCTGGTTTAGGCCTGGTTTATCTTTCTTCTTCAATTCCTTCTCTCCTCCCTCTATCTTCCAGCGGAGTGCACCTATAAGCTCTCTCCCCACTTTCTCTCCTTTTCTTGTCTTCTCTTCCACCTCTCCTACTCTTCTTCTCCTCCTCTCTTTCCTTCTTCTTCTCCTCTTTCTCTCCTTCTATCCTCTGCTCCAGTTTTTCCTCATCTCTCTCCCCCCATCATCTTTCTATTGTACTCTCCTTCTCCTCCTCTTCCTCCCTCTCTCCACTTCCTCTCCGGCCCCACCCTCTCCTCCTCCTCTCCTTTTCCTCTTTTCCTCCTTCTCCTCTCCTCTTTCCCTTCATTCCCTCTCCTCCTCCCTCGCTTCTCTTCCTCCTCCTACACCATCGTCTCCTCCTTCCCTCTCCCTTTTCTCCTCTTCCTTTTCCTCCTCCGTCTCCTCCTCACCTAATCTTTTCTCTCTCCTCCTCCCCTCTCTGACTCCTTTCCTCTACTTCTCCTTCTCCTCTTGTCTTTTTTCTACTCCCCCTACTCCTTTCCTCTCCTCTCCACCTTCTCACCTCATCCTCTCTCTCCTCTCTTCCTCCCCCTCTCCTCTCTCCCTCGTTCCTTCCCTGTCTCCTCTCCTCCTCCCCCTTGTTCCTTCCCTGTTTCCTCTCCTCTCTCCCTCGCTCCTTTCCCATCTCCTCTCCTCCTCTCCCTCCCTCGCTCCTTCCCTGTCTCCTCTCCCTCCCTCCTTCCCTGTCTCCTCTCCTCTCTCCCTCACTCCTTCCCTGTCCCCTCTCCTCTCTTCCTCCTTCCTTCCCTGTCTCCTCTCCTCTTTCCCCCTCTCCCCCTCCTCTCCTCCTCACCTAATCCGTTCTGTCTCCTCTCCTCCTACTTTTGTCCTCTTTCTCCCCTTACTCCTTTCCTCCTCTCCTACTCCTTTCCTCCTCTTCCATCTCTGTCTCCTTCTTCTCATCTTCTCACCTCATCCTCCTCTCCTCTCCTCCCTCCCTCGCTCCTCCCCCCGTCTCTCCAGTAAACCGCCGTCTTCGTTAAACCGTCTCGCTTCGCTTCACCTCCGTAATCTCGCACGCGCTCAGTCCGTCCGTCTGAGCGCGCGACGTACGGGCACCTGGAGGGACAAACGGCGTCGGAGAAAAAAAAACTCAAAGAAAGAGAGAGAGGAGAGGAGGGGGTCGAGTGGTCTGAGGAACTCGTGATGAAGAGAGAGAGATGGAGGAGGGAAGTTCAGCTGAGTTCAAAGTAAAAAATATTTGAGTTTTTTTTTTTTTTTTAAGATCTTAAATTACACAGTTTTGCTGTGTTTTTTGTTTTGTTTTGTTTTTACAAATATCTGTCTCAGTTTTAAAGCTGCACTATGTCACTTTTTGTTTGGGGGCTCCGTCACCTGCTTGTTTCTATGGATACGTCATCGCTTTGCCAGGAATGTTCCGCAGTGTGACTTTAAACAGCTCTACTTTACATTTATTCAATTACAGCTGGTTTTATAGCTCAAAAATACCAAGAAAAACAGACATTCCATGGACAAAAGCAGAAAAGTTACACAATGCAGCTTTAAAGTTGTAGATTTTTGAAAATGTTTTTTAAGATTTTCCCTAAACAATAATCAAATTAAACAACACTATATATTAGTTCTAAAGAAACTCCTCAAATTTACTTTTTTTTTCACAAATTAATAATCTCTAAATTGTCCAACAAAAACACATGTATTAGTTCTACAAAAAAAAATATATATATATATATATATATATATATATATATATATATATATAACATAAAAATACCAAAATAGTTTCATTGAGGTCTATAAAAATTTAATAAAAATGTGTTTAAAACTGTTTTACTAAATTTGACTGAAACTGAAAAATAAATAAAAATAATAAATATAAAAGCTAACGAGACGAAATTGAAAACAGTTTTGACCAAAATCCGGACTAAATCCTAAAAAGGGCCATTCACAGCAGGTCAGAATAAATCGAATAAATGATCCATTTATAAATACAGTGGTCCCTCGCTCTATCGTGGTTCACTTTTCGTGGCCTCGCTGCTTCGCGGATTTTTTTTTTTTTTTTGTGTATGAACATTGTGTTGTGCGTCCTGATTGTCTTCTCCTCCGTGTCTCCTGTACAGTACAGAATGTGTTCAGTTTGACACATTTATATAGATGTTATAGAGGGGAGACCCGGGGGGGGCTCCGGGAGTCCCACTGGATGCACGAGGAGCTGAGACATGAGTCACTGGATCTATAGGAAGTCCAGACTGGGACTAAGACATGAGGACCAGACTGGGACCAGACCAGGACCAGACCGGGACTAAGACATGAGGACCAGACTGGGACCAGACCGGGACTAAGACATGAGGACCAGACCAGGACCAGACCGGGACCAGACCGGGACTAAGACATGAGGACCAGACTGGGACCAGACCGGGACTAAGACATGAGGACCAGACCAGGACCAGACCGGGACTAGACCGGGACCAGACCGGGACTAAGACATGAGGACCAGACTGGGACCAGACCAGGACCAGACCGGGACTAAGACATGAGGACCAGACTGGGACCAGACCGGGACTAAGACATGAGGACCAGACCAGGACCAGACCGGGACCAGACCGGGACTAAGACATGAGGACCAGACTGGGACCAGACCGGGACTAAGACATGAGGACCAGACCAGGACCAGACCGGGACTAGACCGGGACCAGACCGGGACTAAGACATGAGGACCAGACTGGGACCAGACCAGGACCAGACCGGGACTAAGACATGAGGACCAGACTGGGACCAGACCGGGACTAAGACATGAGGACCAGACCAGGACCAGACCGGGACCAGACCGGGACTAAGACATGAGGACCAGACTGGGACCAGACCGGGACTAAGACATGAGGACCAGACCAGGACCAGACCAGGACCAGACCGGGACTAAGACATGAGGACCAGACTGGGACCAGACCGGGACTAAGACATGAGGACCAGACCAGGACCAGACCGGGACCAGACCGGGACTAAGACATGAGGACCAGACTGGGACCAGACCGGGACTAAGACATGAGGACCAGACCAGGACCAGACCGGGACTAGACCGGGACCAGACCGGGACTAAGACATGAGGACCAGACTGGGACCAGACCAGGACCAGACCGGGACTAAGACATGAGGACCAGACTGGGACCAGACCGGGACTAAGACATGAGGACCAGACCAGGACCAGACCGGGACCAGACCGGGACTAAGACATGAGGACCAGACTGGGACCAGACCGGGACTAAGACATGAGGACCAGACCAGGACCAGACCAGGACCAGACCGGGACTAGACCGGGACCAGACCGGGACTAAGACATGAGGATCAGACCAGGACCAGACCAGGACCAGACCGGGACTAGACCGGGACCAGACCGGGACTAAGACATGAGGACCAGACCAGGACCAGACCGGGACTAGACCGGGACCAGACCGGGACTAAGACATGAGGACCAGACCAGGACCAGACCGGGACCAGACCGGGACTAAGACATGAGGACCAGACTGGGACCAGACCGGGACTAAGACATGAGGACCAGACTGGGACCAGACCGGGACCAGACCGGGACTAGACCGGGACCAGACCGGGACTAAGACATGAGGATCAGACCAGGACCAGACCAGGACCAGACCGGGACTAGACCGGGACCAGACCGGGACTAAGACATGAGGACCAGACCAGGACCAGACCGGGACTAGACCGGGACCAGACCGGGACTAAGACATGAGGACCAGACCGGGACCAGACCAGGACTAAGACATGAGGACCAGACTGGGACCAGACCGGAACTAAGACATGAGGACCAGACTGGGACCAGACCGGGACTAGACCAGGACCAGACTGGGACCAGACCGGGACTAAGACATGAGGACCAGACTGGGACCAGACCGGACATGAGGATCAGACTGGGACCAGACTGGGACTAGACCGGGACCAGACCAGGATTAGACCAGGACTAACCCATGAGGACCAGACTGAGACTAGACCGGAACTAGACCAGGACTAGACCAGGACTAGACCAGGACTAAACGTGGACTAAACCAGGACTAGACCAGGTCTAAACCTGGACTAAACCAGCCTTTGCCTTGTTTCGTGCGGCTCTTGTGCGTTTTCGCTTCGTGGCTCGGAATGCGTCGCTGGACGCGGTCCCGAGGGGAAGGCATGGTCCGGACACTGCCTTGGTCTCGTGCTCGCAGCCCCGGGTGGGACGCCGGTCATGCTGGTCTACAGATTTGATAACTCGCTTCACTATTAATACATTTTGTTGAAAATCTACGAAAGTTTGAGTGTTTAAACAAGAGAGAAATGTGAGAAAATGTTAATTCCAGCCTGAGAAAAGTGTAGAATGTGTGTGGTGAGGCATTTACAGCCTTAAAACATGTAGAATAATTGTAAAATATAAAGTTGTCTTTATATTTCTTCACGGATTTCACTTATTACGGGTTATTTCTGGAACCTAACCCCCGCGATAAACGGGTGACCACTGTACGCTGTTTTTTTTTCTTCATTCACACAGACGAGTAAAAAAAGAAACCAGAGAAGTTTTAAATATAGACTCGTATTTATTGTACTAAAAGCTCTGGATACAAAGAATACATTCACTTTGTTTACAGTCGACCGTTTTGGATCCTCTCACACCGACACAGGCGACACTGAAACACTACGACTGTGTCCGAATGTCCCCCCCGCTCCTTAACCCCCAACGCAATTCATCATGAGTTTGTCCCATTGAAGGACCTGTAGGCGACTAGGCAGTGGCATCACTTCCACCTGCATCACTAATCAAACAAATAAAGCCTGGAGGAAACTGACCTGGACTCGACTCAGGGGGCGAAGAGCGAACGGCAACTTTATTTATAAAAAGAACGAAGACCAACAAGATCAACAAGAACGCCGTGATTTGGAGCTTTTGTCAAAAAGAATTTTCCAGTTACCGAAGCTGCTCCAGCCTGACGGATCATTTGAACGATAAACACGTCCGGACGAGTTCCATCGTTACCGGTGATAGAGCGAGCGTGAGTGCACTTCGCCAAATTCTTCGCCAAGAATTTGGGAAACGAAGGAGCGAAGAGACTACAGAAAAAAACTGACAAACTCAATTGGAAAGTGGGTTCTCTCTCGCTATCAATCTCCCTCTCTCTCTCTCTCTCAAGCTCTCTCTCTCAATATCTTTCTCTCAATCTCTCTCTCTCTCAATCTCTTTTTCCCAATCTCTCTCTCAATCTCTCTCTTTCTCAATCTCTTTTTCCCAATCTCTCTCTCATTCTCTCTCTCTCAATATCTCTCTCTCAATCTCTCTCTCTCTCTCAATATCTCTCTCTCAATCTCTCTCTCTCTCTCTCAATCTCTCTCTCTCTCTCAATCTCTCTCTCTCTCAGTCTCTCTCTCTCAATATCTTTCTCTCAATCTCCCTCTCTCTCAATCTCTCTCTCTCTCTCTCTCAATATTTCTCTCTCTCAATCTCCCTCTCTCTATCTCTCTCTCTCTCAATATCTCTCTCTCTCTCAATCTCTCTCTCTCTTTCTCTCATTCTCTCTCTCAATCTCTCTCTCTCATTCTCTCTCTCTCAATCTCTCTCTCTCTCAATCTCTCTCTCTCTCATTCTCTCTCTCAATCTCCCTCTATCTCTCTCTGTCTCAATCTCCCTCTCTCTCTCAATCTCTCTTTCTCAATCTCTCTCATTCTCTCTCTCTCTCTCAATCTCTCTCTCTCTCTCAGTATCTTTCTCTCAATCTCTCTCTCATTCTCTCTCTCTCTCAATCTCTCTCTCTCTCTCAATCTCCCTCTCTCTCAATCTCTCTCTCTCTCAGTATCTTTCTCTCAATCTCTCTTTCCCAATCTCTCTCTCATTCTCTCTCTTTCTCAATCTCCCTCTCTCTCTCAATCTCTCTTTCTCAATCTCTCTCATTCTCTCTCTCAATCTCCCTCTCTCTCGATCTCCCTCTCTCTCAGTCTCTCTCAGTATCTTTCTCTCAATCTCTCTCTCATTCTCTCTCTCTCTCAATCTCTCTCTCTCTCTCAATCTCCCTCTCTCTCAATCTCTCTCTCTCAGTATCTTTCTCTCAATCTCTCTTTCCCAATCTCTCTCTCATTCCCTCTCTTTCTCAATCTCCCTCTCTCTCTCAATCTCTCTCTCTCTCAGTCTCTCTCTCTCTTAATCTGTCTCTCTCTCTCTCAATCTCTCTCTTAATCTCTCTCTCTCGATCTCTCTCTCTCTCTCTCTCTCATTCTCTCTCTCTCTCTCATTCTCTCTCTCTCATTCTCTCTCTCAATCTCTGTCTCTCGATTAAAATGTGATTAATTAATTACAAATCCTGTAATTAATTTGATTATTTTTTTTAATGGCCTGACCTTTAAGAAAACATCTAAGAGAACATCACTGAGCAAACAGAAACCGCAGATGGCTTTGGCTTAAGAGGAACCAAGCAGCAGATTAAAGGGAGCACAGAGCTGAGTGGAGAAGATCAGAAGGACGGAGGAGGTGGTTCCAGGATGCTGGTTCCGCCGTCAAGCCCCCCGAAGCCCGCCCGACGACCGATGAAACCCCAAAGATTTAAACTGCTCTTCTCTGCTTCAATTAAACATTTGCAGTTTGTTTTAGGCCAGCCGCCCACAACTAAATGTGAGGACTGAATCGCGCCAAGTGCACTGGCTGCCGTGGGACATCGTTTTATCGACTGAAATGTGGAAATGATCGCTCTTTTAACAGCTGGAGCTCAGGGAAGTGGCTAACGCTCGCACCGTTAACACCACAACGGTTTATTTAAGAGTTTTATTCATAATCACGCCATAAACCGGTGCTTTTATCCGCGCCATTCAGTCGGGTTGTGTCCAGTTTAACACCTGTCGCTGTACGCTGCCGTTTTCCCGCCTCTCCCAGTGCATCGTAGTCGATATTACTTTTTAACTGTACACCCCTGAAAATGGCGTGGTCCGTCAGTTGTGCTCTAAGGAGGGAATAGTGAGGACATTGGGACACCGTCTACATCTGTACATCTGTTTTCTCGATATTATGATCAGTATTTACGCTTTAGGGAAGAGCAACGCTAAAATCTAAAAGTTTAAAGTGCACAGGACAGGACAGACTTTTATAGATTCAAGATTTGATTCAAGATTTGACCGAGAACTGTACCTATGTCTTCTCGATTTCAATTATTTCCGTTTGGTTTGGTTCATAATGTTACTTCTTGGTTGGAGGATAGTACTTTACATTTACTTTAGTCACTTTTTAGAGAAACTGTACTTCTACCAGCGTACATTTACTCTGGTCTAAACCAGGTCTAAACTAGGTCTAAACTAGGTCTAAACTAGGTCTAAACCAGGTCTAAACCAGGTCTAAAGAAGGTCTAAACAAGGTCTAAATCAGGTCTAAACCAGGTCTAAACTAGGTCTAAACCAGGTCTAAACCAGGTCTAAAGAAGGTCTAAACAAGGTCTAAATCAGGTCTAAACCAGGTCTAAACTAGGTCTAAACTAGGTCTAAACCAGGTCTAAACTAGGTCTAAACCAGGTCTAAACCAGGTCTAAACCAGGTCTAAACCAGGTCTAAAGAAGGTTTAAACCAGGTCTAAACCAGGTCTAAAGAAGGTCTAAACCAGGTCTAAACTAGATCTAAACCAGGTCCAAACCAGGTCTAAACAAGGTCTAAGCCAGATCTAAACCAACTCTAAACAAGGTCTAAACCAGGTCTAAACCAGGTCTAAACCAAGTCTAAACAAGGTCTAAACCAGGTCTAAACAAGGTATAAACTAGGTCTAAACCAGGTCTAAACCAGGTCTAAACAAGGTCTAAACCAGGTCTAAACCAGGTCTAAACCAGGTCTAAACCAAGTCTAAACCAAGTCTAAACAAGGTCTAAACCAGGTCTAAACCAGGTCTAAACCAAGTTTAAACAAGGTCTAAACCAGGTCTAAACCAGGTCTAAACCAGGTCTAAACCAAGTCTAAACAAGGTCTAAACCAGGTCTAAACAAGGTCTAAACTAGGTCTAAACCAGGTCTAAACCAGGTCTAAACCAGGTCTAAACCAGGTCTAAACAAGGTCTAAAGCAGGTCTAAACCAGGTCTAAACCAGGACCACTGACGGATTACAGAATATAAGACCACATGGGAATTGAAAAGAAAAAACTACGATTTAATGTTGAAAATCACATTCTTTTTCTTTTTCTCTTGTTCTTTAATATCGAAATCGAGTTTGAAATTTCGGTATCACGAAACCAAGTCGGAATTAGAAAAACACGAAAACCTGTCATGTGCACTTTAGAAGTCGCATTGTGTAACTTTTCAGTTGGGAATCCGTCGCCTGCTTGTTGCT
>JAVJIX010000026.1:2250000-2265000 GCA_036785185.1 Paratrypauchen microcephalus | reverse complement strand
AATTATTCTTAAATTCTTCAAACTGAAAACTAAAAACATAAAAAACAACAGACTAAACCAGGACTCAAAGAAAAACCCAAACCAAGTCTACAAAGACTGAGGACCAAGACTACAGTAAAACCGGACTAGAACAGAACCAAACCAGGTCTATATCAGGACTAAACTGGGACTAAACCAGGCCATGACCAGGACTGAACTAGGATTTGGATCTAAACCTATAAGACCAAGACTAAACCTGAACTAGACTCGAACCCAAACCAGGTCTATATCAGGACTAAACTGGGACTAAACAAGGTGAAGACCAGGACTAAAACTGGACTAGACTAGAACCCAAACCAAGTCTATCTCAGGACTAAACTGGGACAAAACAAGGTGAAGACCAGGACTAAACCAGAACTAGAAAAGAACCCAATCCAGGTCTATATCAGGACTAAACTGGGACTAAACAAGGTGAAGACCAGGACTAAACCAGGACAACATTTGGATCTAAACCTATAAGACTAAGACTACTGAACCAGAACTAGACTCGACCCCAAACCAGGTCTATATGAGGACTAAACTGGGACTAAATTAGGGACTAAACAAGGTGAAGACCAAGACTAAAACTGGACTAGACGAAAACCAAGCCAATTCTACATAAACTGGGACAAAACCTGGGATTAAACCAGGACTAACACACAACTAAATCATGATTAAACTAGAACTAAACATGAAACCAAATCTAAACCATGATTAAACCAGGGCTAAACCAGAACTAAACCAGAACTTAACCAATACTAACCCAGACATGAACTAGGACTAAACCAGGAGAAAACCAGCACTAAACCAGAACTAAATCAGGGTTAAACCAGGACTAAATCAGGACTAAACCAGGAAGGACTAAACCAAGACTAACCCAGAACTAAAAGAGGACAAACCCAGAACTAAACCAGAACTAAATCAGGATTAAACTAGGACTAAATCAGGATTAAACTAGGACTAAACCAGGACTGAATCAGGAATGACTAAACCAAGACTAACCCAGAACTAACCCAGGACTAAACAAGAACTAAAAGAGGACAAAGCCTGAACTAAACCAGAACTAAACCAGGATTTAACCAGGACTAAATCAGGACTAAACCAGGAAGGACTAAACCAAGACTAACCTAGAACTAAAAGAGGACCAAGGCGGAACTAAACCAGGGTTAAACCAGGACTAAATCAGGACTAAACAAAGACTAACCCAGAACTAAAAGATCTAAACCAGAACTAAATCAGGATTTAACCAGGACTAAATCAGGACTAAACCAGGAATGACTAAACCAAGACTAACCCAGAACAAAAAGAGGACAAAGCCAGAGCTACACCAGAACTAAACCAGGATTAAACCAGGACTAAATCAAGACTAACCCAGAACTAAAAGAGGAAAAAGCCAGATCTAAACCGGAACTAAATCAGGATTAAACTAGGACTTAACCAAGACTAATTCAGAACTGAACCAGGACTAAACCAGGAGTAAACCAGTACTAAACCAGAACTAAATCAGGACTAAACCAGGACTAAACCAGGAAGGACTGAACCAAGACTAACCCAGAACTAATCCAGAACTAAAAGAGGACAAAGCCAGACCTAAACCAGAACTAAATCAGGACTTAACCAAGACTAGTCCAGCACTGAACCAGGATTAAATCAGGACTAAACCAGAAGAAAACCAGCACTAAACCAGAACTAAATCAGGACTAAACCAGGAAGGACTAAACCAAGACTAACCCAGAACTAAAAGAGGACAAGCCAGAACTAAACCAGAACTAAATCAGGATTTAACCAGGACTAAATCAGGACTAAACCAGGAAGGACTAAACAAAGACTAACCCAGATCTAAACTAGAACTAAATCAGGATTAAACTAGGACTAAACCAGGACTAAATCAGGAATGACTAAATTAAGACTAACTCAGAACTAACCCAGGACTAAACAAGAACTAAAAGAGGACAAAGCCTGAACTAAACCAAAACTAAACCAGAATTTAACCAGAACTAAATCAGGATTAAATCAGGACTCAATAAGGAATGACTAAACCAAGACTGACCCAGGACTAAACCAGAACTAAATCAGGACTAAACCAGGTCACAAACCAAATCATCAAACGTAAACACTTTTTCTTTTTTTTAATGACTCATATTTATTTCTTTCATTTATAAGAACAAACACTTTAATTCCATCATCTTATAATTGTGTATTATTCTAATGACTCGGATTAGTGTCGTCCTTCCAAGCCAAAGCTCCATAAATACCATCATATCCGACCTAATTAGAAACCCACTCCACTGTCCCGTCTTATCCCCCCTTCATTATCTCACCACGGCCAATCACAGCGCTCCGTCCTGTGATGTCACCGCCCCTCGGCCAATCGCGGCGCTCGCCTCCCCGACCCCGGCGCGGTGGACTTCCCCGTGGGCAGGTTCTCGTACTGGACGCAGGCTTTGGTAATGACTGATTTGAAACATTAGAGATGACATTTTGGCCCAGTTGTGCGGAGTATATGAAGGAGAGCCGGATTATGGGAATTAAAGCGGATAAACAGCTCCTGGACATTTGTACGAGGAAATCTGTCACAAAGATGGACACGGAAGTTAAAGTGTTTTCTGATCTGTTCTAATGTAGTTTCCTCATCACAAACAGACCTGGAGTTGTGTTGTTTTTTTTTTCTTTCATTCACAGGTTTAAGACCCAAATCATGTTTTATTTTTTGGTTTGTTTGTTTTGTTTCATTAATGAGCATAAATAATTACATTTCATACATCAATGTGAATGAAAAGGAGCAGAAAGAAGTACAGACGTGCAATATCTGCCCCCTTTCCACACAAAAAAACATTTCCAACACTTCTATGACTAATAGAACACTACAACTAATAGAACGCTTCGACTAATAGAACGCTACGACTAATAGAACACTACAACTAATAGAACGTTACGACTAATAGAACGCTACGACTAATAGAACACTACAACTAATAGAACGCTTCGACTAATAGAACGCTTCGACTAATAGAACGCTACAACTAATAGAACGTTACGACTAATAGAACGCTTCGACTAATAGAACGCTTCGACTAATAGAACGCTTCGACTAATAGAATGCTACGACTAATAGAACGCTACGATTAATAGAACACTACGACTAATAGAACGTTACGACCAATAGAACACTACAACTAATAGAACGCTTCGACTAATAGAACGCTTCGACTAATAGAACGCTACGACCAATAGAACACTACAACTAATAGAACGCTTCGACTAATAGAACGCTTCGACTAATAGAACGCTACGACCAATAGAACACTACAACTAATAGAACGTTACGACTAATAGAACGCTTCGACTAATAGAACACTACGACCAATAGAACACTACAACTAATAGAACGTTACGACTAATAGAACGCTTCGACTAATAGAACGCTACGACCAATAGAACACTACAACTAATAGAACGTTACGACTAATAGAACGCTACGACTAATAGAACGCTACGACTAATAGAACACTACAACTAATAGAACGCTTCGACTAATAGAACGCTACGACCAATAGAACACTACAACTAATAGAACGTTACGACCAATAGAACGCTACGACCAATAGAACGCTACGACCAATAGAACGCTACGATTAATAGAACGCTACGACCAATAGAACGCTACGACTAATAGAACGCTACGACCAATAGAACGCTACGACCAATAGAACGCTACGATTAATAGAACGCTACGACTAATAGAACGTTACGACCAATAGAACGCTACGACCAATAGAACGCTACGACCAATAGAACACTACAACTAATAGAACGCTTCGACTAATAGAACGCTACGACTAATAGAACACTACAACTAATAGAACGCTACGACTAATAGAACGTTACGACTAATAGAACACTACAACTAATAGAACGCTACGACTAATAGAACGCTACGACTAATAGAACACTACAACTAATAGAACGCTACGACTAATAGAACGCTACGACTAATAGAACACTACAACTAATAGAACGCTACGACTAATAGAACGCTACGACTAATAGAACACTACAACTAATAGAACGCTACGACTAATAGAACGCTACGACTAATAGAACACTACAACTAATAGAACGCTACGACCAATAGAACACTACAACTAATAGAACGCTACGACTAATAGAACGCTACGACTAATAGAACGCTACGACTAATAGAACACTACAACTAATAGAACGCTACGACCAATAGAACACTACAACTAATAGAACGCTTCGACTAATAGAACACTACAACTAATAGAACGTTACGACTAATAGAACGCTACGACTAATAGAACGCTACGACTAATAGAACACTACAACTAATAGAACGTTACGACTAATAGAACACTACGACCAATAGAACGCTACGACTAATAGAACACTACAACTAATAGAACGTTACGACTAATAGAACGCTACGACCAATAGAATGCTACGACTAATAGAACCCTACGTCGCTTTGCTAAATCGTTTCCCAATTTCTGCAGCGTGGTTTGTTGGTTGTTGGTTTGGTGGTTTGGTGAAGTGCACTCACGCTTGCTCTGTCACCGGTAACGATGGAACTTGTCTGGGCATGTTTCGCGCTCAAATGATCCGTCAGGCTTGCCTGGTTTACACCAGACCATATCACAAGTGATATATGATCTGGGAGCACCTACTGAATATCTCGTAGCGGAGGTGTGGTTTACGATCGCCAACGGCCGTTTATTGGGCGTTACGAATGTCTATCATTTGGCGTATACGTAGCCCATAGCCAATCATGTCAGTTGTCAGTTCAAACTACAAGCTTCCGTTTGTCACGTAGTACACGTCACCGTCTTTCCACCCCTCCCCGCTCTCTGAATCGGCTCCCAGAATCAGGAAAGCTCGCTTAGCCTAGTTGCCAGGCTGTCTTTCAGATCGGAACAATCGAGCAAAGCAGCCTGGGATTTCCCAGGTTACCGTCAGGCTGGAGCAGCTTCGGTGATCGGAAAATTCTTTTTGACAAAAGCTCCAAATCACGGCATTCTGGTTGATCGTCCCGTCTTCATTCTTTTTATAAATAAACTTGCCGTTCAAAGGCCCTGGCAGCGATTCGCTCGCCGCACACCAAATTTAAAATGCGCCGGATTGAATTGCCGCTCATAATTAATTGCATTAATTTTTATAACGCGTTAATCTGCAGTGTAATCAATTAATCTAATTAACGCGTTAAACTGACAACCCTATATAAAACCAATACTAATTTCTACTACTACTACTGCTACTAATACTACTACCATCGCTACCACTACTGCTACATGATTTAAAGGTCAAGATAATACATGAAGTACTCTCTGGGGTGTATTTTCTAATGTACAGACTGTACAATGTCAACACTACAGTTAGTCCTTTAGTCCTTGATGTCCCCCACTGAATCACTGTCCCACTCTGGGTCTAAATATAGGCGTGGGTGTGTGTCCATGAGGTTTACACTGCTGTCCTCTGTCTGTTTAAATATAGGCGCGTGTGTGTGTCCCCGGACTGTTTAAATAGAAGTGTGTGTGTGTGTGTGTGTGTGTGTGTGCGTACGCCCCGGGGCCGTCCTTGTCGCTGTGACCTTTGACCTGCGACCCCTGCTGATGGAACAGTATGTAAACGTGCAGTATGAGCGGTTTAAAGGAGTAAATGTTTTTAAAAAAATTAATTAAATTAAACAATAAAACAAAAAAAAGGTCTCCATTATTAAAAACAGTTTAACAAATGTAATGTCATTCTTAAATACGGACGTAAAGACGTGGACACAGGGTTCAGCTCCAGTCAAATGGTCTAAACTAAGATTAAACCAAGACTGAACCAGGACTGAACCAAGACTAAACCAGGATTAAACCAGGACTAAACCAGGACTAAACCAAGACTGAACCAGGACTAAACAAATACCACGATTGAAGGCTTAAACCAAGATTAAACCAAGACTAAACCAGGAATAAACCAAGACTAAACCAGGATTAAATGAATACCAGGTCTAAACGAGGTCCAAACAAACACCAGGACTAAACCAAGACTCAACCAGAGCTGAACTAGGACTTAACGAATAACAGGCCTAAACAAGGACTAAACTAATATTACGACTGAAGGGCTAAACCCAGACTAAACCAAGACTAAACAAGGCCTAAACCAAGACTAAACCAGGACTAAACCAGGACTGAACCAGGACTGAACAGATACCAAGTTTGAAGGTCTAAACCAAGACTAAACCAAGACTAAACGAGGATTAAACCAAGACTAAACCAAGACTAAACGAATACCAGAACTAAACAAGGACTAAACTAATAACGGAACGTGGCGCAGCAGGACATTGTTTGAGAGGGGGACTGTTTTGCAGCGGCGTGAGAGCGGTGGAAGCTCAGTGTGTGTCGAGCGATGAACAACATGGACGGAGAAAATGTTACAGACACAGAGGAACTTACACCGAAAAGAGGAGCCGTGTCAGTCGTGTGGAAGAACTTCGGCTTTAAAAAATCTGACGCCGATCTGCTTCACCACCTCCGTCACAAACACGTCCTGGAATATGAAGAACGCACGAAACTAAGACCTGCATCCTCTTCCACGTCTGCAGGGAACGTTCAAGTCGGCGCCGCGACACAAAACGCCGCTCAGACGTCGCTCAAAGACGCGTTTGCTAAGGGGGCCGCCTACGACAACAAAAGCAAACGGTGGAACGATATTACCAACGCTCTTACTGTCCACTTCGCCAAAGACATGGTACCTTAGTACACGAAAAAATACAGTGACACCGATATAATTTTGAAAAATACCTTGATATCAGTTTATGGTCATATCGCCCAGCTCTACCAAAACAACGAGGCTCACAGTAGCAGTTACAGAGAGGGGTGACAATTATTCAATGTAAAGTCAATAAGAGTCGATGGAGTCGGAAGGGCGCCCATGTTCACGTTTTACATCTCCCAAGATGAAAATGCTCTGTTCCACCTTGTGATGCAATAAGGCGGTAGTTTTTAAGTTAACAGCTCCTTTTATCCTTTTAGTTTACTTGAGGTTGGCTGAAATGATCCAAATGATTCTCGTGAATTTGTCAATACCAGGACTAAATAAGGACTAAACTAATATCACGATTAAAGGACTAAACCAGGACTTAACCAGGACTAAACCAAGACTAAAAAATTGGCTGAAATGATCCAAATGATTCTAGTGAATTTGTGTGGAGTTCAAAAACACAGTGGAGCACTTCCTGTATCACCACATGACATCACAAGGTGGAACAGAGTATTTTCAGTTTGAGAGAAGAACTCCGAAGTTTAAATACGCAGGCTTTGTGTTTTATACGTGTGAAAGAAACAAAACACAACTCCAGGAAACATTTGAACGTAGATCAGAGAATACGGGCCCTTTAAATAAAGAAAATACATTTACGTAAAAAAACAGAACGGAAAGCGAATTCCTTTACGTGGGCAGATCCGATGGGGCGTCCTCCCGGAGTCGATCTGGATCTGAGACAGGGACATATGTTTGCACTGTCCCCGCTGAGTCCTACAGACAGACACATGGACAGACGGCAGGGGGCGGGGCCGACGCCGGGCCGACGCCGGGCCGACGCCGGGCTAATGAAATATTAGATCAGAACTCGTTTTTAAAAACATAAACGAGGGAAAGTACGATGGGATTTGATCAGGATTAAACAAGGAAAAGACACCATTGAACCAAGGATAAAACGGCAACAAAAACTTACAGAACTTTGCTAAAACAAAACTAACTGTCGAACCCGGACTGGAACAGAACTAAACCTGGACTGAACCAGAACTAAACCTGACTGAACCAGAACTAAACCTGGACTAAACAAATATCACAATTGAAAGACTAAACCAAGACTAAATGAGGACTATATCAAGACTAAGCCAAGACTAAGCCAGAACTAAACCAGACTGAACCAGAACTAAACCTGGACTGAACCTGGACTAAATGAATACCATGATTAAAGGACTAAACCAAGACTAAATCAAAACTAAACCACGACTAAACCACGACTAAGCCAAGACTAAGCCAAGACTAAACCACGACTAAACAAATGCCAGAACTAAAAAAGGACTGAAACAGAAGTAAACCTAGACTGAACCTGGACGAATACCACGATTGGAGGACTAAATTAGGTTTAGACCAGGCCTAAACCAAGACTAAACCAAGACTAAACCAGGACTGAACCAGGACTGAACCAGGACTGAACAGATACCAAGTTTGAAAGTCTAAACTAAGATTAAACCAATACTAAACCAGGATTAAATGAATACCAGGAGTAAATGAGGTCCAGACAAATACTAGGACTAAACCAAGACTGAACCAGAGTTGAACCAGGACTTAACGAATAACAGGACTAAACAAGGACTAAACTAATATCACGACTGAAGGACTAAACCCAGACTAAACCCAGACTAAACCAAGACTAAACCAAGACTAAAGACTAAACCAGGGTTAAACAAATTCCAGGACTGAACAAGGTCCAAACAAACACTAGGACTAAACCAAGACTGAACCAGAGCTGAGCCAGGACTTAATGAATACCAGGACTAAACAAGGACTAAACTAATATCACGATTAAAGGACTAAACACAGACTAAACCAGGCCCAAACCAAGACTAAACCAAGACTAAACCAAGACCAAACCAAGGCTAAATGAATACCAGGACTAAACAAGGACTAAACTAATATCAGAATTGACGGACTAAACCAGGCCTAAATCAGGCCTAAATCAGGTCCTAAACCAGACCTAAACCAGGCCTAAACCGGGCCGTGCGTGTCTTTGCGAGTCCTTGCCTGAGCGGTTGAATGGGGTCAGTGTGGGTCAGTGCCGCTCTGTGCAGCAGATGGAGACTCAGGCTTAAACAGCGCCCCCTGCTGTGAACAGAAGGACACACATGCCACACGCCGTAGGTTCTGTGTCCTGCTCGTCCTACTGGAATAAAGGACCCGCTTTGTCTGCGCGAGACCTAGTTTAGACCTGGTTTAGATCTGGTTTGGACCTGTTTGTGAACTTTTGTTTTACACTTGGGTTGGACCTGGTTTAGACCCTATAGATCTGGGTTAAAACTGGTTTAGACATGGTTTAGGGCTGGTTAAGTCTGGTTTAGTTTCTTTGTTTTTTTTGTTTAGTTTCTTTCTTTTAGCTTCTTCTTCCTTAGATCTGGTTCAGAACCGGTTTAGTTGGTTTAAACCAAAAATTGTACATAAACATGGGAGCGTTTATGGTTCTGTGGACTTGCGTCTTGTCATTTTGGTGTTAAAACGATCGTATGAACCCGCTCTACGTGATCCTGGTGTTTTTATTTCGCTGTTTTGTCCGTAAATAAATCCCTATTCCTAAAATGAAACTCCAAATTCCTTTTTTATAACTGCTAGCCTCGATGAGCTTCATTTCCCTTAGTCCACTTCTTTACACGGTCTATGGTTTAGTCCAGACAGCACGAACCAAAAACAAATTCACATACGTTCATCTTTTATTTATTTTCTTTAAACGGGAAAAAGAATCCCATTGTGTGTCGTGGCGAAGAAACAGCAAATACACAATTACAACACACAAACAACAATAAAATGACAGAATTTCACATTTTGTTCTTTGTGAATTTCAAAGTTTCACTGATTTCAAACGGATTTATAACAGGACCATTAACTTCCAGTTCAGAAGTGCACCACTGAGACGCCTCAAAGATCAAATTCTGTCATGTTTATGTCTTTTTTTTTTTCAGTATCGATACTTGTTAAACTGAGTATCTATTTTCAATATTGGTTTAAGTATATTAGCTGTTTAGACCTGAGTTTAGACCTGGTGTAGACCTGGTTTAGACCTGAGTTTAGACCTGGTGTAGACCTAGTTTGGACCTGGTTTAGACCTGAATTTAGACCTGGTGTAGACCTGGTTTGGACCTGGTTTAAACCTGACCTTAGACCTGTATTTAGAGCTGGTTTGGACCCGAGTTCAGACCTGGTTTAGACCTGGTTTAGACCTGGTTTAGACCTGGTTTAGACCTGGTTTGGACCTGAGTATAGACCTGTGTTTGGATCTGGTTTAGACCTGGTTTGGACCTGAGTATAGACCTGTGTTTGGATCTGGCTTAGACCTGGTTTGGACCTGAGTATAGACCTGAGTTTGGATCTGGCTTAGACCTGGTTTGGACCTGAGTTTAGACCTGGTGTAGACCTGGTTTGAACCTGGTTTAGACCAGAGTTTAGACCTGGTGTAGACCTGGTTTGGACCTGGTTTAAACCTGGTGTAGACCTGGTTTGGACCTGGTTTAAACCTGGTTTAGACCTGAGTTTAGACCTGGTGTAGACCTAGTTTGGACCTGTTTTGGACCCAAGTTTAGACCTGGTTTAGACCGGAGTTTAGGCCGGAGTTTAAGATGTGGCTAAGACCTGGTTTAAACTTGCTGTAGACATGAGTTTAGACCTGGTTTAGACCTGATGTAGACATGATTTAGATCTGTTTTAGGCCTGGTTTGAACCTGAGTATAGACCTGTGTTTTCGACCTGAGTTTAGACCTGGTGTAGACCTGGTTTGGACCTGGTTTACGCCTGAGTTTAGACTTGAGTTTAAGATATGGTTTAGATCTTTGTTTAGACCTGGTTTAGACCTGAGTTTAGACCTGGTTTAGATGTGAGTTTAAGATATGTTTAAGAACTGTACAACTGAGAAACCTCAAAGATCAAATTTTGGTCAATTACGATCTTATTTTGTCATGTTTATGTGATTTTTTTTTCCAGTATCGATACTTAAACTAAGCATCTGTTTTCGATACTGGTTTGAGTATCAATTAGTAACTTATTTTCATTTTGTTTCACAACCCAGACTGACATCCCTCTGTAGTAAGCGCCATTCCAGGACTAGATCAGGTCTCAATCTGGGACTAAGCCAGGACTTGGACTAAACCAGCTGTAAACCACCATTGTTTCTGCTGTTTCTGATTCCCTTCCTGGCTCTCGTCTTTATTCTGCCCACCTCCCCCGCTCCCTGGAGTCTGGATCGGGGGTTTTGGGGAGGATTTTCTGGATCTCGGCCGTGAAACAGGGCCTTGGTGTGGTCTTCACGGAGCGTGCCCAGAATGAAGCAGACCGTTGTTAAAATTCAGCAGTGGACTACAAATCCCAGAGGACTACACTTCCTGTTTGGGTCTGAAAACAACACACCTGCATGACGAGTCCGGCTTAAAAGACGACGGTTACCTTTGTAGAGCGAAAGAACAAATGATGAAAATAAAAAATAATATTTGAACTGTGAAGAGAATAAAAGATTTTGAAAATAACAACATTAAACATGGACGAAAATTAGGATAAAATTGGGATAAACTAGGATCTGATTTATGTTATAATCAATATTATTGTTTCATAAATTTATAGTTTATCAGGACTTGGGACAAACCTGGACTAAGTAGACTAAACCAGAACCAAAGTGGAACTAAAGCAACTAAGCTAACTAATGCCAGAACAAACCAGGACTATACCAAAACTGAACCTGTACAAAATCATTACTAAACCAGGACTAAACCAGTACCAAACATAGCATATTTAGGGGCTAAACTAGAACCAAAACTTGGACTAAGTAGACTAAACCAGAACCAAATCGGAAGCAAGACTAAACCATGACTAAACCAGAACTAACCCAGGGCTAAATCAGGACTAACCCAGAACCAAACTAGAACCAAACCAGAAATAAACCAGGTCTAAACCAGGATTAAACCAGGATTAAACCAGACCCAAACTAGGACTAAACCAGAAACAAATCAGAACTAAACCAGTACTAAATCAGAACCAAACCAAGACTAAACCAGGACCAAAACCAGGACTAAACCAATATTGAACCACTACTAAACCAGGGCTAAACGAGGATTAAACCAGAACCAAATTAGGACTAAACCAGAAACAAATCAGAACCAAACCAAAACTGAACCAGGAATAAACCAGAACTAAACTAGGACTAAACCAGAACTAAACTAGGACTAAACCAGAACCAAACCAAGACTAAACCAAGCCCAAACCAGGACTAAACCAATACTGAACTGGTACTAAACCAGGGCTAAACTAGGACTAAACCAGAACCAAACCAGGACTAAACCGATACTAAACCAGTACAAAACCAGGGCTAAACCAGGACCAAACCAGGATTAAACCAGAACCAAACCGGGACTAAACCAGGGCTAAACCAGAACCAAACTAGGACTAAACCAGGACTAAACCAGGACCAAACCAATACTGAACCAGTACTAAACCAGGACTAGACCAGAACCAAACCAGAACTAAACCAGAACCAAACCAGGACTAAACCGCACATCACCGGTCCAAACCAAGTACAAAAACCCTTCATATCCGTTCTAATCCGGTTTCATTTTTACACCATAAATACATTCAGATCATTCGTCCGTCGCTCTCTCCATCCAAACATCTTTTCACAAAAGCGCAATTAACGGAAGAAGGACAGCGCTTTGGAGAGGCCTTTTATTCCTTTTATTCCAGACTTACACTGAAATGGATCCTTGAATAAATAAATACTAAGCTTCAGACTCTATAAGAACAGTGTTTATCCGGTTGTGCGCAGATCTGAGCGTGTCCGGGTTCTGCGTCGGAATCGTAATCCCCGTAAGGACGTTCCACCGTTTTTCTGCTTTTCTATTTTCATTTTCATACAGACGGACACAGGACTCGAGGAGCACGTGAACTCCACCTGAACTCACAAGAACTTTGAGAAGAAGCCTGGTGTAGACCTGGTGTAGACCTGAGTTTAGACCTGAGTTTAGACCTGGTTTGGACCTGAGTTTAGACCTGGTTTGGACCTGAGTTTAGAACTGGTTTAGACCTGGTTTAGACCAAGTGTAGACCTGAGTTTGGATCTGGTTTAGACCTGAGTTTAGACCTGGTGTATACCTGAGTTTAGACCTGGTTTAGACCTGGTGTAGACCTGAGTTTAGACCTGGTTTAGACCTGGTTTAGACCTGAGTTTAGACCTGGTTTGGACCTGAGTTTAGACCTGGTTTAGACCTGGTTTGGACCTGAGTTTAGACCTGGTTTGGACCTGAGTTTAGACCTGGTTTAGACCTAGTGTAGACCTGAGTTTGGATCTGGTTTAGACCTGGTTTAGACCTGAGTTTAGACCTGAGTTTAGACCTGGTGTATACCTGAGTTTAGACCTGGTTTAGACCTGGTTTAGACCTGAGTTTAGGCCTGCTTTAGACCTGGTTTAGACCTGGTTTGGACCTGGTTTAGACCTGGTTTAGACCTGGTTTAGACCTGGTTTAGACCTGAGTTTAGACCTGGTTTAGACCTGAGTTTAGACCTGGTTTAGACCTGGTTTAGACCTGAGTTTAGACCTGGTTTAGACCTGGTTTAGACCTGGTTTAGACCTGAGTTTAGACCTGGTTTAGACCTGGTTTAGACCTGGTTTAGACCTGAGTTTAGACCTGGTTTAGACCTGAGTTTAGACCTGGTTTAGACCTGGTTTAGACCTGGTTTAGACCTGAGTTTAGACCTGGTTTAGACCTGGTTTAGACCTGAGTTTAGACCTGGTTTAGACCTGAGTTTAGACCTGGTTTAGACCTGGTTTAGACCTGAGTTTAGACCTGGTTTAGACCTGGTTTAGACCTGAGTTTAGACCTGGTTTAGACCTGGTTTAGACCTGAGTTTAGACCTGGTTTAGACCTGGTTTAAACCTGAGTTTAGGCCTGGTTTAAAGCTGGTTTAGACCTGAGTTTAGGCCTGGTTTAGACCTGAGTTTAGACCTGGTTTGGACCTGGTTTAGACCTGAGTTTAGACCTGATTTAGACCTGGTTTAGACCTGGTTTAGACCTGAGTTTAGACCTAGTTTAGACCTGGTTTAGACCTGTGTTTAGACCTGGTTTAGACCTGAGTTTAGACCTGGTTTAGACCTGGTTTAGACCTGAGTTTAGACCTGGTTTAGACCTGAGTTTAGACCTGGTTTAGACCTGGTTTAGACCTGAGTTTAGACCTGGTTTAGACCTGAGTTTAGACCTGGTTTAGACCTGAGTTTAGACCTGGTTTAATCCTGGTTTAGACCTGAGTTTAGACCTGGTGTAGACCTGAGGTACTACTACTACTACTACAAATCTACTACAGCAAATACTACTATTCCTCCTCCTCCTCCAGTACTCGTGATGTTTTCCTGGAACAGGCGCCGCTGAGGTCAGGTTTGGCCCCTCCCCCTCCTGTCTTAGCCCCGCCCCCTCCTGCCCGGCAGGAATTGTGCACACCGGGGGACCGGGGGACCGGGCTAATCTGGACCTGAGACGGCTAATCCAGCCCGTAATCCGGTTATAGACCAGGATTTGACCCCAGATCGTCTCCACTTCATCAGGTTAGAGCACAACAGCACAAGAGTGAAGTAAACAAAGAGAGGGCAGTACTGCATGGATACTAGTACTTTTATACTACAAATACTGCTGTTACAAGTACTACTACAACGGGAGAGGGGGCTAGGGCAGTACTGCATGGTTACTAGTACTTTTATACTACAAACACTACTGTTACAAGTACTACTACAACGGGAGAGGGGGGTAGGGCAGTACTACATGATACTACTACATTTATACCACAAATACTACTGTTACAAGTACTACTACAACGGGAGAGGGGGCTAGGGCAGTACTACATGGATATTACTACAGATACATTTATACTACAAATACTACTACAACAAGGGAGGGGGCTAGGGCAGTACTACATGGATACTATAACTATTGCCACTACTACTTCTTCTAGGACAAGTACTTTTACTGCTACTACTACTAACAGAGAAAGACTATGGCAATACTACTACTACTACTACTACTACAATGGGAGAGAAGGACTAGGGCAGTACTACATGGATGGTACTACATTTTATACTACAACTACTATTACCACTACTACTACTACTACTTTTATTCCAGGCAATACTTTTACTACAATTACTACTGCAATACTTCGGCTTCTACCAAT
>JAVJIX010000026.1:2220000-2247500 GCA_036785185.1 Paratrypauchen microcephalus | reverse complement strand
ATTTCGCGGATACAATCGAAAAGGTTTTACGGAGAGACGGGGATTAGGACGTGGAAAAATGAGGAATCAAGAAAACACCCTGTTCCACTTTGTGATGTCATGTGGTGATACATGACATCACAAGACATCTTCTCCTTTTTTCTCTGCTCTCTCTCTCCTCCACCTCACTTCTCCTCCTCTCTCCTTCTCCACCTCTTCTCTCTCTCCTCCACCTCACTTCTCCTCCTCTCTCCTTCTCCACCTCTTCTCTGTCTCCTCTTCTCTCTCTCCTCCTCTTCTCTCTCTTGCTCTCTCTCCTCCTCCACCTCTCTACCCCTCTCTTCTCCTCCTCTTCTCTCTCCTCTTCTCTCTCTCTCCTCTTCTCTCTCCTTCTCATCCTCTCTCTCTCTCGCTCTCTCTCCTCCTCCACTTCTCTCCTCCTCCTCTCTTCTCTCTCTTTCACTTCTCTTCTCCTCCTCTTCTCTCTCCTCCTCTTCTCTCTCTCCTCCTCTTATCTCTCTCCCCCTCTTCTCTCTCTCTCCTCCCCCTCTCTTCTTCTCCTCCTCTCTCTCCTCTTATCTCTCTGCCCTTCTCTCTCTCCTCTTCTCTCTCTTCTCCTCCTCTTCTCTCTCCTTCTTCTCATCCTCTCTCTCTCTCTCGCTCTCTCTCCTCCTCTCTTCTCTCTCTCCTCCACCTCTCTTCTCCTCCTCTCTTCTCTCTCCTCCACTTCTCTTCCTCCTCCTCTTCTCTCTCTTGCTCTCTCTCTTCCTCCACTTCTCTCCTCCTCCTCCTCTCTTCTCTCTCTCCTCCACCTCTTTCTCCTCCTCTTCTCTCTCTCGCCTCCTCTTCTCTCTTTCCTCCTCTTCTCTCTCCTCCTCTTCTCTCTCTCCCCTCCACCTCACTTTTCCTCCTCTTCTCTCTCTCTCTTCCACCTCTCTTCTCCTTCTCTTTTCTCTCCTCCTCTCTCTCCTCCTCTTCTCTCTCTCTCCTCCTCTCTTCTCCTCTCTCTCTCCTTCTCTCTCTCTCCTCCTCTCTTCTCCTCTCTCTCTCTCTCCTCCTCTTCTCTCTCTCTCTCCTCCTCTCTCCTCCTCCTCTTCTTGTCCTTCTCCCCTCTCTCTCTCTCTCTCCTCCTCTCCTCTCTCTCTCCTCCTCCTCTTCTTGTCCTTCTTCTCTCTCTCTCTCCCTATAGTCCTGGTCTAGTCCTGGTTTTCTGGTTTTCTGGTGGTCTAAACCTGGTCCAGTTCTAGTTTAGTCCTGGTCTAGTCCTTGTCCTTGTCCACACACGCTCTGTTCCACCTTGTGATGTCATGAAGTGGTGTTATTCTGAAAAGATCTCGTGAAGACGTTTTAAAAAGGACGTCATTGTCGTGGTAACCGGCTCTTCGCACAAACACGGTGACGTAACCTCAGACCTGTTCTCCGGCCGCTCCCTCGGGTCCTGATCCGGGGTTAGTCTCGGTCCCTGAAGTCCTGGTTTAGTTCTCGGTCCCTGAAGTCCTGGTTTAGTTCTCGGCTCTGTAGTCCGTAATCCTCTGAGTCCTGGTGTGGTCTTACCCGTGGTCCCAGGAGTCCGGACTTACATCATAGTCCAGGTCTGGTCTCTGGGGCTGAAGAGGTCTCACTGGTCTTGATCAAGTCCTGGTCTGGATTCTCTGATCCTGGTCTCCGTTCTATTGCATCATTTTATTTTTATTTTCTAGTTCTTAGTCCGTTCTTAAGTCCTGGTCTAGATCTGGTGCAGTTCTATAGTCCTGGTTCTATAGTCCAGGTCGGGTTTGGTCCTGGTCTTTGTCCAGGGCAGTTCTTCTCTAGTCCTGGTCTATAGTCCTGGTCTAGTCCTGGTTTTCTTGTGGTCTAAACCTGGTCCATTTCTAGTTTTGTATTGGTCTAGATCAATCCTGGTCTAGTCTTGGTCCACTTCTAGTTTAGTCCTGGTCTAATCCTGGTCTTGTCTTACCGTGGTCCGAGTAGTCCCTCTTCCATCATAGTCCAGGTCGGGTTTAGTCCTACTCTAGTCCTGATTTTCTTGTGGTCTAAACCTGGTCCAGTTCTAGTTTAGTCCCGGTCTAGTCCTTGTTGATTCCTGTTCGAGTCCTGGTCCAGTCCTGGTCTAGTCCTGGTCTAGTCCTGGTCTAGTTCTGGTTTTCTTGTGGTCTAAACCTGGTCCAATTCTAGTTTTGTGCTGGTCTAGATCAATCCTGGTCTAGTCTTGGTCCACTTCCAGTTTAGTCCTGTTCCAGTCCTGGTCTAGTCTAGGACTCTGGTCCGGTCTTACATCATAGTCCAGGTCGGGTTTAGTCCTGGTCTAGATCCGGTGCAGTTCTACTCTAGTCCTGGTCTATAGTCCTGGTCTAGTCCTTGGTTTTGTTGTGGTCTAAACCTGGTCCAGTTCTAGTTTCCTGCTGCTAAGTTTTGGTCCAGTTCTAGTTTGGTCCCGGTCTAGTCCTTGTTGATTCCTGTTCGAGTCCTGGTCCAGTCCTGGTCCAGTCCTGGTCTAGTCCTGGTCTAGTCTAGTCCTTTGAATACTGGTCCGGTCTTAAATCATAGTCCAGGTCGGGTTTAGTCCTGGTCTAGTTATGGTTTTCTTGTGGTCTAAACCTGGTCCAGTTCTAGTTTAGTCCTGGTCTAGTCCTTGTTGATTCCTGTTCGAGTCCTGGTCTAGTCCTGGTCCGGTCTTACCTCTGGTCCCAGTAGTCCACCCTTACATCATAGTCCAGGTCCAGGTCTGGTCTCTGGTCCCGGTTGGAGGTCTCTATGGTCTTGGTCGAGTCCAGGTCTGATCCTGGTCCGGTCTCAGTCCTGTTGAATCACTTTTTTATTTTAATATTTTTTATTATTCTCTGATCTAAAGATAAAGGGTCTCTGGGTTCCTGTGTTCTCTGCAGGGGGTCTGGATCTAAACCAGTCCAGCCCCAGTCCTCATGTCTCTCCTGATTAGTCCTGATTTAGTCCTTGTCAAGTCCTGTTCCAGTTCTGATCTAGTACCGCTAGCCTTTGTCGAGTCCTGGTCTAGAACTGCTCTAGTCCTGGTCGAGTCCTGTTTTCCTTCTCTAGTCCTGGCTATAGTCCTGGTTTAGTCCTGTTTAAGTTCTGGCCTAGTCCTGATCCCGTCCTGGTCTGGCTCTGGTTTAGTCCTGGTTTAGTTCTGGTCTATTCTTGGTCTAGCCCCAGTTTTCTTGTGGTCTAACCCGGGTCCAGTTCTGGTTAAGTTGTGGTTTTGTCCTGGTCTAGTTCTGGTCTATTCTTGGTCTAGCCTTGGTTTAGTCCTGGTCCAGTTCTGGTTTAATCCTGGATAAGTTCTGGTTTAGTTCTGGGCTTCTTGTGGTCTAATCCTGGTCTAGTTTTAGTTAAGTCCCAATTCAGTTCTGGTCTTGTCTTATGGTCTAGCCCTGATCCAGTTCTGGTTTAGTCCTGGTTTAGTCCTGGTCTAGTCCTGGTCTTCTTGTAGTTTAGTCCTGGTTTAGTTCTGGTCTAGTCCTCGTCTTCTTGTAGTTTAGTCCTGGTCTAGCCCTAGTTCAGACCCTGTGTAGTCCTGGTTTACTTCTGGTCTAGTCCTGGTCTTCTTGTAGTTTAGTCCTGGTCTACATGTAGTTTAGACCCTGTTTAGTCCTGGTTTAGTTCTGGTCTAGTCCTGGTCTTCTTGTAGTTTAGTCCTGGTCTACATGTAGTTTAGACCCTGTTTAGTCCTGGTTTAGTTCTGGTCTAGTCCTGGTCTTCTTGTAGTTTAGTCCTGGTCTACATGTAGTACAGACCCTGTTTAGTCCCGGTCTAGTCCCGGTCTAGTCCCGGTCCCTGGTGGATAATCTCCTCTGTACTCGTGTCTTGTCCTGTGGAGACCCCTGGGACGACATCATCTCTGTCGTCACGGTAACAGAATCAGCAGGACGGCGCCACGGCAACAGGAGGTCAGCATCAGCACCTCAGCGTCCAAGATAACACCGTAACACCGTAACACCGGGACCGAGCTTATGAGCCACGTCTGCTCTCTGGTCTGGGCCTAGTCTTAAAATAGTCCTGGTCTAGTCCTGGTCTAGTCCTGGTTTAGTCCTGGTCTAGTCCTGGTTTAGTCCTGGTCTAGTCCTGGTTCTAGTTCTGGACCACAGACTGTCCTCAGGATTCATTAGAGAGATTTTTTAATTAATTTTAGCACTACAGGCAGCACTAGTATCAGTACTTTCATTGATTGCAGTAGTTGCAGTACTAGTAGTAGTAGTAGTAGCAGTAGTAGCAGTAGCAGTAGCAGTAGTAGTAGTAGTAGTAGCAGTAGTAGTATGTTCTGTAGTTCTTTTAAATAGCAGTAATAGTATCTGTCGTACTAGAAGTAGCACTGTACTATATTTGAAACATTAGTAGTAAAGTAGTTGTAGTTGCAATAGTAGTAGTAGTGGTAGTAGTAGTAGTAACAGTTGTTGTTTTTGTAGTAGTGGCGGCAGTAGTAGTTGTAGTAATAGTAGTAGTAACGTTAGTAGTACTTGTGGTAGTTCTAGTAAATGGCAGAAGAAGTACTAGTTTACTAGTAGTAAAGTAGTAGTAGTTGTCGTAGTACTAATTGTAGTAGTGGTGGTGGCAGTAGTAGTAGTAGTAGTAGTTGTAGTAGTACTAATTGTAGTAGTGGTGGTGGCAGTAGTAGTAGTAGTAGTAGTAGTAGTAGTAGTAATAGTAGTATTTGTTGTGGTTCTAGTAAATGGCAGAAGTACTAGCGCTACAGTAGACATAGTACTATATTTGAAATAGTAGTAGTAGTAATAAAGTAGTGGTAGTAGTAGTACTAACTGTAGTAATGGTGATGGCAGTAATAGCAGTAGTAGTAGTAGTAGTAATACTGTGGTAGTTGTAGTAGTATTTGTAGTAGTATTACTGAAAATAAATGATCTTAAAGTAACAGTTTTTCTCTTTATTCTAGAAATAACCGTATACTTATACTTTATCACTTATGTGTAGTACTTTATTTGAATCTGAGTAATAATGTACGCAGTAAATATACGCAGTAAGTATACGCAGTACCACAGGAGAGTACAAGCTGAGTACTTGTTTGAGTTGTTATTTCGAAGTTTGATTTGGTGTTTACATGTGTGCGCCTGCCTGATTTCCCACGATGCCTTGCTCTCTCACACACTGTGATTGATGACCTGTGGCTGCGTGTGATTGGTCGGCCTCTCCGGGATCCCGCCCCCTGCCGTCCGCCCATCTGTCCGTCACTCGGAGAGGTCACATGACACAGCGGGACCCTCCTGATCCTGAACCCCGACCCCAAACCAGGACTAGACCAGGACTAAACCAGGACTAAACCAGGACTGAACCAGGACTAGACCAGGACTAGACCAGGACTAAACCAGGGACTAAACCAGGGACTAAACCAGGACTGAACCAGGACTAGACCAGGACTGAACCAAGACTAAACCAGGCACTAAACCAGGGACTAAACTGGGGACTAAACCAGGACTGAACCAGGACTGAACCAGGACTAGACCAGGACTAAACCAGGACTAGACCAGGACTGAACGAGGACTAAACCAGGACTAGACCAGAACTAAACCAGGACTAGACCAGGACTAGACCAGGACTGAACCAGGACTAAACCGAAACTGAACCAGGACTAAACCAGGACTAGACCAGGACTAGACCAGGACTAGACCAGGACTGAACCAGGACTAGACCAGGACTAAACCAGGACTAAACCAGGGACTAAACCAGGACTAGACCAGGACTAAACCAGGACTAAACCAGGGACTAGACCAGGACTAGACCAGGACTAGACCAGGACTGAACCAGGACTAGACCAGGACTAAACCAGGACTAAACCAGGGACTAAACCAGGACTAGACCAGGACTAAACCAGGACTAAACCAGGGACTAAACCAGGACTAGACCAGGACTAAACCAGGACTAAACCAGGACTAAACCAGGGACTAAACCAGGACTAAACCAGGATTAGACCAGGACTGAACCAGGACTAAACCAGGACTAAGGGAGGGACCTAAAGAGAAGGAAGGAGAGAGGAGGAAAGAGGAGTGCAGGAGGAGTATCTGAACTCTACTTTCTTTTTCTCACCTCTCCTCCTTCTATTCTCTCGCTCTCTCCCATCTTCCTCACCTTTTCTCTCTCCCTCTCTCTTCTCTCTCTCTTCCCCCCTTTCCCCCTCCTTTCTTCCCCTCTTTTCCCCTCCCTATTTTCTCATCTTTCTCTTTTCTCTTTCTATACCTCCTCTCTTTTATTTTCTGTTCTCTCTTTCACTGCTGTTATTAATCTTTTATTTTTACTTCCTTCTCTGCCCCTCACCTCTTCCCCTCTCTGTTCCTACGCTCGCCTTCTCTTTCTCCATCACTCTTTCCTTTTATCTCTCTCCTCTTTCATTCTGTCCTCACCCTCTCTCTCTCTCCTCTGCCTCGTTATATCTCCATCCCTCTATCCCTTTCTTCTCTCTCCTCATGTTCTCTTTCTCCTTCCCTCTTCCATACCTCCATCCTCCCTCTCTCCTCTCTTATTCGTTATCACCAACTCTCTCTCTCTCGTTCTTTTCTTTTTTTCTTTCCATCTCCAACGCTCTCTCTTTCTTTTCCTTCTATTCTCTTTCTATCTCCACCTCTCTCTCTCTCTCGTTCTTTCCCTTCTCTTCTCTTTCTATCTCCAACTCCCTCTCTCTTGTTGTTGTCCTTTTCCATCTCCAACTCTCTCTCATTCTTTTCCTTCTCTTTCCCTCTCCAAAACTCTCTCTCCCTCTCTCTCTTTCTTTTCCTTTTTTTCCATTTCCAACTCTCTCTCTCTCTTTCTTTTCCTTTTTTTTCCATTTCCAACTCTCTCTCTCTCTCTTTCTTTTCCTTTTCTTTCCATCTACAACTCTTTCTTTTCTTTTCTTTCCATCTCCAACTCTCTCTCTCTCTCTCTCGTTCTTTTCCTTTTCTTTCCCTCTCCAACTCTTTCTTTTCTTTCTATCTCCAACTCTCTCTCTCTCTCTCTCATTCTTTTCCTTTTCTTTCCATCTCCAACTCTCTCTCTTCTCTCTCTCTATCCCCATGCCTCTACCTCGCCTCTTTCCTTCTCTCTCTCTCTCTCCTCATGCTTTCCCTCTCATCTTTTCTTATCCTTTGTCTCTTTCCTTCTTCCCTCCCTCTCTTTTCCCTTTCTTCCTATTTCCACCTGGGTTCTCTCTACTCTCTCTTTCATATCTCCTCTCTCTTTCTTTCTCTCTCCCCTCCTCATAATTTCCCTCTCCCCCCTTTCCATCCTTTGTCTCTCTTTCCCCCTTTCTCTCTCTCTCTCATCTCCTTTCTCCTATCCATCCTCCATCCTCCATCTCTTCTCCCTTTCTTGCTATCTCCATCGCACCCTCCTTTATTTTCTACTCTCTCTCTCTGTCTACACCCCTCCCTCCTCTACTTTGGCTCTCTCATTCATAGCTCCCTCTCTCTCTTTCTTTCTCTCTCTCTTCGTCTCATACTTTCCTTCTCTTCTCTTTTCATCGTTTGCCTCTTTTTTCACCCTTTCCCTCTCTCTCTCTCCTCATCTTTTCTCTTTCCTTCGTCCCTCCCTCTCTTTCTCATCTCATTATTTCCTCTCTTCCATTCTCTATCCCCATCCTCCCTCTCTTCTCCCTTTCTTCCTATTTCCACCCCATCCTCCTCTACCTCAACTCTCTCTACTCTCTCTTTCATCTCTCCTTCTCTCTTTCTCTCTCTCTCTTCTTCTTCTCATACTTTCCTTCTCCTCTCTTTTCATCCTTTGTCTCTCTTTCCCCCCTTTCCCCCTCTCTCTCTTGTCCTCCCTCTTTCTCTCTGATCTTCATAAATATTCCCTCTCCATCGTTCCCTCACTCCGCCTGGTGTAAACTGTCAAAATGTCCACGTCTCCTCCTCTCCTCTCCTCCTCTCCCCTCCTCTCCTCTCTTCCTCTCCTCCTCTCTTCATCTCCTCTCCTCCTCTCCCTCTCTTCTTTCAGAGTAAAAGTCTTTTTAAAAATGAAAGACAAGTGTGACCGTCTCGTTCTCGGCTCAAGTGGACATTTTAATTTTGAATCATCTCCACGGCGACGAGACGGACACAGATCTGTCGTGACGTGGACGTGGGACGAGAGGAGGAGCAGATACTGGAGCAGAAAATACTCACGTAAAAGTACTACATGAAAAAGTAAAAGACAAAATGTTGTTCTCAAATGAAGTACTACTAAAAGTATCTTTAAAATGTATTTACATAAAGTACAAAAACCTAAAATTTAAACTTACAGTATGAAGAATTCACTTCCAAAGGGGTCAATCTTAAACCAGCCGTAAGGTCTAAACCAGGTCTAAACCAGGTCTAAACCAGGTCCAAACCAGGTCTAAACCAGGTCTAAACCAGGTCTAAACCAGGTCTAAACCAGGTCTAAACCAGGTCCAAACCAGGTCTAAACCAGGTCTAAACCAGGTCCAAACCAGGTCTAAACCAGGTCTAAACCAGGTCTAAACCAGGTCCAAACCAGGTCTAAACCAGGTCCAAACCAGGTCTAAACCAGGTCTAAACCAGGTCTAAACCAGGTCTAAACCAGGTCTAAACCAGGTCTAAACCTGGTTTAGACCTGGTTTAGACCTGGTTTAAACCTGGTTTAAACCTGGTAAAGTCTTTAACGGGACTCCCTATACCTGGCCTGTTCGTCTTCTCTCTCCCGTCTCCCTTTCTCTCACCTGTACTCTCTCTCTCTCTTCCTCTTTCCATCTCTCCATTCAGAACACACACATCCTCCTCTCTCCCTCTCTCTCTCTCTGTGTCTCTCTCTCTCCTCTCTCTCCCTCTCTCTCTCTCTCTCTCTCTCTCTCTCTCTCTCTCTCTCTCTCTCTCTCTCTCTCTCCCTCTCTCTCTCTCTCTCTCTCTCTCTCTCTCTCTCTCTCTCTCTCTCTCTCTCTGTCTCTCTCTCTCTCTCTCTCTCTCCTCTCTCTGTCTCTCTCTCCTCTCTCTCTCTCTCTCTCTCTCTGTCTCTCTCTCTCTGTCTCTCTCTCTCTCTCTCTCTCTCTCTCTCTCTCTGTGTCTCTCTGTGTCTCTCTCTCTCTCTCTCTCTCTCTCTCTCTCTCTCTCTCTGTGTGACATATTGTTCTTGTTTTTCGTGGCCTCCAGCTGGGCTCAGTGTGAGCTCTTCACTCTGTCTCATTATGAACGCATCACAGAGACACATGAATACAACTACACACCTGTACTGTACAAGTACTCTACAGGACCGGGACCAGACCAGGACCGGACCAGGACTGGACCAGGACCGGACCAGGACCGGACCAGGACCGGACCAGGACTGGACCAGGACTCAAACTGGTCTAAAACAGACACAGAGACACACTCTAAAACAACTACAGAACTGAACTGTACAAGTACTCTACAAGACCGGGACGAGACCAGGACTGGACCAGGACGAGACCAGGACTGGACCAGGATGAGACCAGGACTGGACCAGGACCGGACCAGGACCGGACCAGGACCGGACTGGACCAGGACCAGACCAGGACCGGACCAGGACCAGACCAGGACCACACCAGGACAAGACCAGGACTGGACCAGGACTAAACCAGGATGAGACCAGGACCGGACCAGGACCAGACCAGGACTGGAACAGGACTGGAACAGGACTGGACCAGGACTGGACCAGGACTGGACCAGGACTGGATCAGGACTGGAACAGGACTGGACTAGGACTAAAACTGGTCCAAAACAGACACAGATACAGCCTCTAATAAAACTACAGAATGTTATACTGTAAAAGTCCTCAACAAGACCAGGACTAGACCAGGACTTAACCTATCAAGGATTAAACCAGGTCTAAAACTGGACTAAAACAGGACTCATGAATGCATCACAGTGCTATTACAACTACACTGTAAAAGTCCACTCACAATAAGACCAGGACTAAGCTAGGACTAGAAGAGGACGAAAACTGGACTAAACCAGGACTAAACTAGGTCTAAACAAGGCCTAAATCCGGGCTCAAACACTAGGACTAAAGAATGTCTAAATCTATTTCAAATTCAAGTCAGTGTCATGTCAATTGTTACTAATAATACTGGACACAACCAGGTCTAAACCAAGTCTAAACAGGGACTAAACCAGGTCTAAACAAGGTCTAAACCATATTTAAACAAGGTCTAAACCAGGTCTAAACAAGGTCTAAACCAGGTTTAAACAAGGTCTAAACCAGGTCTAAACAAGAACTAAACCAGGTCTAAACAAGGTCTAAACCAAGTCTAAACAAGGTCTAAGCCAGGTCTAAACAAGGACTAAACCAGGTCTAAACAAGGTCTAAACCACGTGTAAACAAGGTCTAAACCAGGTCTAAACAAGGACTAAAACCAGATCTAAACAAGGTCTAAAACCAGGTCTAAACAAGGACTAAACCAGGTCTAAACAAGGTCTAAATCAGATCTAAACAAGGACTAAATCAGATCTAAACAAGGACTAAATCAGATCTAAACAAGGACTAAAACCAGATCTAAACAAGGTCTAAAACCAGGACTAAACAAGGACTAAACCAGGTCTAAACAAGGACTAAACCAGATCTAAACAAGGTCTAAAACCAGGTCTAAACAAGGGTAAACCAGGTCTAAACAAGGACTAAACCAGGTCTAAACCATTCTTCACATCAACCTATTGCATTCTATTCCAAATAACTCAACATTATTGCGAATATTTCTATGATATTGTGGATTTCATATGAGTCACGTATGTTCCAGGATTCTCTGTGGACATCAGAGCTGGACTGAGATGTTCCAGAGCTGTTGAGCAGAATCATGGGAGCTTTCATCTGCTATAATGAGCTCCAGTCAAGTCGTCTCTCCTCCTCCTCCTCCTCCTCCTCCTCCTCGGTGTCCTGGTGTTCTACTTCAGACCTTCAGGTTTGATCTGCTCTTCTGGACCACCGGGGTGATGAAGGTCTGGAGGGGATCTGACCTTAGGAGGGGTCGAGCTTTGGCCAAAATATTGAGAAAGGCATTCTTATATTGTTTAAGGTAGAAAACTAAAACTAAACTAGATCTAAACCAGGTCTCAGGGAATAGTTAGGAATAAACCAGGTCTAAACCCGGGCTAACTGTGACTGAACCAAAGTCTGAGCCAGAACTAAAAAATAGGACTGAAACAGGGATTAAACATGAACCGAGTAAACTGAGACAAAACCATGTTTAAACAAGGACTAAACCAGGTCTAAACAAGGTCTAAACCAGGTCTAAACAAGGTCTAAACCAGGTGTAAACAAGGTCTAAACCAGGTCTAAACAAGGACTAAACCAGGTCTAAACCTGGTTTAGACCTGGTTTAGACCTGGTTTAAACCTGGTTTAAACCTGGTAAAGTCTTTAACGGGACTCCCTATACCTGGCCTGTTCGTCTTCTCTCTCCCGTCTCCCTTTCTCTCACCTGTACTCTCTCTCTCTCTTCCTCTTTCCATCTCTCCATTCAGAACACACACATCCTCCTCTCTCCCTCTCTCTCTCTCTGTGTCTCTCTCTCTCCTCTCTCTCCCTCTCTCTCTCTCTCTCTCTCTCTCTCTCTCTCTCTCTCTCTCTCTCTCTCTCTCTCTCTCTCTCTCTCTCTCTCTCTCTCTCTCTCTCTCTCTCTCTCTCTCTCTCTCTCTCTCTCTCTCTCTCTCTCTCTCTCTCTCTGTGTGACATATTGTTCTTGTTTTTCGTGGCCTCCAGCTGGGCTCAGTGTGAGCTCTTCACTCTGTCTCATTATGAACGCATCACAGAGACACATGAATACAACTACACACCTGTACTGTACAAGTACTCTACAGGACCGGGACCAGACCAGGACCGGACCAGGACTGGACCAGGACCGGACCAGGACCGGACCAGGACCGGACCAGGACTGGACCAGGACTCAAACTGGTCTAAAACAGACACAGAGACACACTCTAAAACAACTACAGAACTGAACTGTACAAGTACTCTACAAGACCGGGACGAGACCAGGACTGGACCAGGATGAGACCAGGACTGGACCAGGACCAGACCAGGACCGGACCAGGACCGGACCAGGACCGGACCAGGACCGGACTGGACCAGGACCAGACCAGGACCGGACCAGGACCAGACCAGGACCACACCAGGACCACACCAGGACGAGACCAGGACTGGACCAGGACTAAACCAGGATGAGACCAGGACCAGACCAGGACCAGACCAGGACTGGAACAGGACTGGACCAGGACTGGACCAGGACTGGACCAGGACTGGACCAGGACTGGATCAGGACTGGAACAGGACTGGACTAGGACTAAAACTGGTCCAAAACAGACACAGATACAGCCTCTAATAAAACTACAGAATGTTATACTGTAAAAGTCCTCAACAAGACCAGGACTAGACCAGGACTTAACCTATCAAGGATTAAACCAGGTCTAAAACTGGACTAAAACAGGACTCATGAATGCATCACAGTGCTATTACAACTACACTGTAAAAGTCCACTCACAATAAGACCAGGACTAAGCTAGGACTAGAAGAGGACGAAAACTGGACTAAACCAGGACTAAACTAGGTCTAAACAAGGCCTAAATCCGGGCTCAAACACTAGGACTAAAGAATGTCTAAATCTATTTCAAATTCAAGTCAGTGTCATGTCAATTGTTACTAATAATACTGGACACAACCAGGTCTAAACCAAGTCTAAACAGGGACTAAACCAGGTCTAAACAAGGTCTAAACCATATTTAAACAAGGTCTAAACCAGGTCTAAACAAGGTCTAAACCAGGTTTAAACAAGGTCTAAACCAGGTCTAAACAAGAACTAAACCAGGTCTAAACAAGGTCTAAACCAAGTCTAAACAAGGTCTAAGCCAGGTCTAAACAAGGACTAAACCAGGTCTAAACAAGGTCTAAACCACGTGTAAACAAGGTCTAAACCAGGTCTAAACAAGGACTAAAACCAGATCTAAACAAGGTCTAAAACCAGGTCTAAACAAGGACTAAACCAGGTCTAAACAAGGTCTAAATCAGATCTAAACAAGGACTAAATCAGATCTAAACAAGGACTAAATCAGATCTAAACAAGGACTAAAACCAGATCTAAACAAGGTCTAAAACCAGGACTAAACAAGGACTAAACCAGGTCTAAACAAGGACTAAACCAGATCTAAACAAGGTCTAAAACCAGGTCTAAACAAGGGTAAACCAGGTCTAAACAAGGACTAAACCAGGTCTAAACCATTCTTCACATCAACCTATTGCATTCTATTCCAAATAACTCAACATTATTGCGAATATTTCTATGATATTGTGGATTTCATATGAGTCACGTATGTTCCAGGATTCTCCGTGGACATCAGAGCTGGACTGAGATGTTCCAGAGCTGTTGAGCAGAATCATGGGAGCTTTCATCTGCTATAATGAGCTCCAGTCAAGTCGTCTCTCCTCCTCCTCCTCCTCCTCCTCCTCCTCCTCCTCCTCCTCCTCCTCCTCCTCCTCCTCCTCGGTGTCCTGGTGTCCTACTTCAGACCTTCAGGTTTGATCTGCTCTTCTGGACCACCGGGGTGATGAAGGTCTGGAGGGGATCTGACCTTAGGAGGGGTCGAGCTTTGGCCAAAATATTGAGAAAGGCATTCTTATATTGTTTAAGGTAGAAAACTAAAACTAAACTAGATCTAAACCAGGTCTCAGGGAATAGTTAGGAATAAACCAGGTCTAAACCCGGGCTAACTGTGACTGAACCAAAGTCTGAGCCAGAACTAAAAAATAGGACTGAAACAGGGATTAAACATGAACCGAGTAAACTGAGACAAAACCATGTTTAAACAAGGACTAAACCAGGTCTAAACAAGGTCTAAACCAGGTCTAAACAAGGTCTAAACCAGGTGTAAACAAGGTCTAAACCAGGTCTAAACAAGGACTAAACCAGGTCTAAACAAGGTCTAAACCAGGTGTAAACAAGGTCTAAACCAGGTCTAAACAAGAACTAAACCAGGTCTAAACAAGGTCTAAACCAGGTCTAAACAAGGTCTAAACCAGGTCTAAACAAGAACTAAACCAGGTCTAAACAAGGTCTAAACCAGGTGTAAACAAGGTCTAAACCAGGTCTAAACAAGGTCTAAACCAGGTCTAAACAAGGTCTAAACAATGACTAAACCAGGTCTAAACAAGGTCTAAACCAGGTCTAAACAAGAACTAAACCAGGTCTAAATAAGAACTAAACCAGGTCTAAACAATGACTAAATCAGGTCTAAACAAGAACTAAACCAGGTCTAAACAATGACTAAACCAGGTCTAAACAAGGTCTAAACCAGGTCTAAACAAGAACTAAAACAGGTCTAAACAAGAACTAAACCAGGTCTAAACAATGACTAAACCAGGTCTAAACAAGAACTAAACCAGGTCTAAACAATGACTAAACCAGGTCTAAACAAGTACTAAACCAGGTCTAAACCAGGTCTAAACTAGTACTAAACCCAATTACTTAATCATTATATAGTAATCATTATATTTTATTTTATTTTATTTTTTAGACACTCAAACAGCAAACACTTCACGGCATTATTCATGAACACATGCACATACATTTCAATTATTGAGTGTCCTGAGCACCAGTCTATGGCCCTCGATCGGCCCTCTGCTTCGTCTGTGTTTAGACGTGTGGCCCTTGATGAAAAAAGTTTGGACATCGCTGTTCTAACGGGTCAAAATATGAACAATTAATCAAATCAAATCAAAGTCAAATAAATGTCAAATAAAAAAACACCAAATTGTAATGTGTAATCAATCAAATCAATATTTAACAACTATTTAAAAACACTTCCTTAGCCTAGCCACACGTCCTGATAAATCACCGCGCCATTGATTAGCGTGCTAGCCCTCACATGCTAACCCCAATTAATCTCCAGGTCCTATTGTATCCGCGCGCATCTTTTATCTGCGCGCTAACCCGCTCCTTCCTGTCCGCCTGATGTTTAATAATGAGCCGTCACCGCGGTTACGGGCTAACGCTGACGCCGCTAACTCCACCGTAGCCCGAGTGCTCCTGAAGGCTGGCGGACCTTACTTAATTACAGCGTTAATTGGAGAAGCGCGGGAGTTAATTTGGTCGCATATTGATTGTGCTGGCACTTTGTTTAACCCCGGTATACAAACGTGCGGCGCCAGGAATTGTGGGTAATCTGATCTCAAAAGAGGGAGTGCGTCGTCGCAGCGGCGCTGACAAAGCACTTAGCGCGGAGAAGGAGGTTTCACAGCGGTGTACAATGAGATCAATCGTGGCAAAAAAAAAGTCTCATTTATGAAACAAAGAGGACAGATGTGAATTTAAAGATCCAATTATTACGCAACATGAACTCTTTTGAGATTTAAGACGTGTTATGATGTTACCTCATAAAAAACCGCAGGGGTTTGGGGTTGTTTTGTTTCATTCACATTTGTTTGAGTTTCTCTTTATTACTAGTCTGTCTAGGGCTGGGCGATATGGCTGAAATCTGTATCACGATATAAGTGTTTCCTATCAATCGATGAAACATTGTATGACCGATTTAAAATAAGGACCAAAAATACTAGATTTAAACATTTTTATTTTAAATTCAAAACTGTGTAGAATCTCTCAGTCGTCCAGGTAGAATCCATTGCAAAAGGAGAAATTAAATTTGTCAACTGGACAAAGTTTATTTGGTCGAATACGTTTCGCAGCTCGTCTTCTTCAGTTCTGAAGAAGCAGCTTGGGTGAGCTGCCAAACGTATTTGACCAAATAAACTTAATTTCTCCTTTTGCAAGTTTAAATTCAAAAGTTCCAGACTCCATGCACAGCTTCCAGGTTCTGGTAACAACAGGAACATTCATCAATTCCAAGAAAAAAATGTAGTTTATTCTTATTTAGGCTAAAGCGAACAACGTGTTTCGCCTCTGCAGCGTCATCAGGTTCGCTCAGGTATACCTAGACCATATACCTGCGGTAAACCTTCTCTTTTTTTTCTTGGAATTTTTATTTTTTTTAAAAGGGCTAAACCAGGTCTAAATCAGGTCTAAACCAGGTCTAAACCAGGTCTACACCAGGTTTAAACCAGGTCTAAACAAGGGCTAAACAAAGGCTAAACCAGGTCTAAACTAGGTCTAAGCCAGGTCTAAACAAGGGCTAAACAAAGGCTAAATCAGGTCTAAACTAGGTCTAAGCCAGGTCTAAACAAGGGCTAAACAAAGGCTAAATCAGGTCTAAACTAGGTCTAAACCAGGTCTAAACCAGGTCTAAACCAGGTCTAAACCAGGTCTAAACAAGGGCTAAACAAGGGCTAAACAAGGGCTAAACAAAGGCTAAACCAGGTCTAAACTAGGTCTAAAACAGGTCTAAAACAGGTCTAAACCAGGTCTAAACAAGGGCTAAACAAGGGCTAAACAAAGGCTAAACCAGGTCTAAACTAGGTCTAAAACAGGTCTAAAACAGGTCTAAACCAGGTCTAAATCAGGTCAAACAAGGACTAAACCAGGTCTAAACTGGAACTAAACCAGATCTGAACTAGAAATAAGCCAATGGACACAACACAGAGACAGCTCTAATAAAACTAAACTTCTATATTCTAAAATTGTACTCACATCAAGACCAGGATTAGACCAGGACTAAACCAGGACTAAACCAGGACTAAACCCATATCATGGATTAAATCAGGTCTAAGCCAAACAAAACACAACTCCAGGCCTGTTTTTTAACACAAGAAGAAAAACGTATTATTTCATAATGTAGAGGTATTGAGACTTCCGTCATCAACATTCCCTGGGGGTGTGATGCGAACTGTACGCCCTGCTCTGTCTGAGGTATTGTTAGACTTGAACCTGAGCTTTATTTTTAACACAATCTAACCAGAAAGAGCTAATTTATCTGGAACTGCAACAGGTGATTTGTGCCGTTTACCAAGTCCCTCACACATAAAATTACAGTCAGAAGTGAAATCGAAATCAAAAACTCATCAACTCAAACTCATCAACTCAAAAAAGTGTACGGCTTCATCAGTATACACAGCAAAAAGCAAAATATATGCACTTATATTTAACCTTTTCACTTAAATCAGCTGTAGGCCAAAATTTACATGGGTAAAATAAAAAGTAAGCATAAATAATAACTGAATTTATTGATGTTTTATTTAAACATACAGTTTGTACTCACTCACAATGGAAGCTCACAATGGCAGGTTAGCCTAGCACACTAATAACGTTTTTGAATATTTGATTTAATGTTCTCTAAGTATAGATTTTACAGAATAAAAATGTAATAAATATTTTTCAATTATCGGTATTGGTGATATCAAAAGGGTTTCCCACATATCAGTACTGTGTCGATACTGAAGATGATGCAAATTGTTGTGGTGATAGTTGTTGTGGTGATAGTTGTGGTGATAGTTGTGGTCACTGTAGTTGCGGTGGTAGTAGTAGGTGTGGTGCTAGTAGTTGTTGTGGTAGTAGTTGTGGTGGTAGTAATAGTTGTGGTTGTGCTAGCTGGTAGTTGTAGTAGTTGTGGTAGTTGTGGTAGTTGTAGTGTAGTTGTAGTAGTTGTATTGTAGTTGTAGTGGTAGTTTTGGTGGCTGTGGTTGTTGCGGTACTTATACTTGTTGTGGTTCATATGGTGGTTGGTAGTTGAACCTCCGTGTGATGGTGGTTGTCATAGTTGAGGTGGATGTGTTGGCTGTGATACTTATGGTGGTTGGTAGTTGTGGTAGTTCTGGTGGTTAGTAGTTGTGATAGTTTTGGTGTTTGCGGTGGTTGTGGTGATTGGTAGTTTATGGTGTCTGTGATATTTATGGTGGTTGGTCTTTATGGTAGTTGTGGTGGTTGATAGTTGTGGTGGTTGGTAGTTGTGGTAGTTGTGTTGGTTGTGGTGGTTGTGGTAGTTGTGGTAGTTGTGGTGGTTGTGGTGGTTATGGTGGTTGGTAGTTGTGGTGGTTGTGGTAGTTGTTGTGGTTGTGGTAGTTCTGGTGGTCGTGGTGGTTGTGGTAGTTGTGGTGGTTGTGGTGGTTGTGGTGGTTGTGGTGATTATGGTGGTTGGTAGTTGTGGTGGTTGTGGTAGTTCTGGTGGTTGTGGTAGTTGTGGTGGTTGTGGTAGTTCTGGTGGTTGTGGTGGTTATGGTGCTTGTGGTGGTTGGCAGTTGAACCCCCTTTGTGGTGGCGGTTGGTAGTTGTGGTAGTTCTGGTGTTATGGTGGTTGGTAGTTGAACTCCCTTTGTGATGGTGGTTGTGGTAGTTGTGGTAGTTGTGGTGGTTGTGGTGGTTGTGGTAGTTGTGGTGGTTGTGGGAGTTCTGGTGGTTGTGGTAGTTCTGGTGGTTGTGGTGGTTAGTAGTTGAACCCCTTTGTGATGGTGGTTGTGGTAGTTCTAGTGGTTGTGGTGGTTACGCTGGTTGTGGTGGCTGTGGTGGTTGGTAGTTCTGGTAGTTGTGGTGGTTGTGGTGGTTGTGATGGTTGGTAGTTGTGGTGGTTGTGATGGTTGGTAGTTGTGGTAGTTCTGGTGGTGGTGGTTGTGATGGTTGTGGTGGTTGTGATGGTTGTGGTGGTTGTGGTGGTTGTGGTGGTTGTGGTAGTTCTGGTGGTTGTGGTAGTTGTGGTGGTGGTGGTGGTTGTGGTAGTTCTGGTGGTTGTGGTAGTTGTGGTAGTTGTAGTAGTTGTGGTGGTTGGTAGTTGTGGTGGTTGTGGTAGTTGGTAGTTGTGGTGGTTGTGGTAGTTGTAGTGGTTGGTAGCTGTGGTAGTTGTGGTAGTTGTGGTGGTTATGGTGGTTGGTAGTTGTGGTGGTTGTGGTAGTTGTTGTGGTTGTGGTAGTTCTGGTGGTCGTGGTGGTAGTTGTGGTAGTTCTGGTAGTTGTGGTGGTTGGTAGTTTTGGTAGTTGTGGTGGTTGTGGTGGTTATGGTGGTTGGTGGTTGTGGTGGTTGTGGTAGTTCTGGTGGCCGTGGTGGTTGTGGTGGTTGTGGTAGTTGTGGTGGTTGTGGTAGTTCTGGTGGTCGTGGTGGTTGTGGTAGTTGTGGTGGTTGTGGTGGTTGTGGTGGTTGTGGTAGTTGTGGTAGCTGTGGTAGCTGTGGTAGCTGTGGTGGTTGTGGTGGTTGTGGTGGTTGTGGTAGCTGTGGTGGTTGTGGTAGTTGTGGTGGTTGTGGTAGTTCTGGTGGTTGTGGTGGTCGTGGTAGTTGTGGTGGTTGTGCTGGTTGTGGTGGTTATGGTGATTGTGGTAGTTGTGGTAGTTGTGGTGGTTGTGGTGGTTGTGGTGGTTATGGTGGTTATGGTGGTTGTGGTGGTTATGGTGGTTGTGGTAGTTGTGGTAGCTGTGGTGGTTGTGGTAGTTGTGGTAGTTGTGGTGGTTGTGGTGGTTGTGGTAGTTGTGGTAGCTGTGGTGGTTGTGGTAGTTGTGGTAGTTGTGGTGGTTATGGTGGTTGTGGTGGTTGTGGTAGTTGTGGTAGTTGTGGTGGTTGTGGTGGTTGTGGTAGTTGTGGTGGTTATGGTGGTTATGGTGGTTGTGGTGGTTATGGTGGTTGTGGTAGTTGTGGTAGTTGTGGTAGCTGTGGTGGTTGTGGTAGTTGTGGTAGTTGTGGTAGCTGTGGTGGTTGTGGTGGTTGTGGTAGTTGTGGTAGTTGTGGTGGTTGTGGTGGTTATGGTGGTTGTGGTAGTTGTGGTAGCTGTGGTGGTTGTGGTAGTTGTGGTAGTTGTGGTAGTTGTGGTGGTTGTGGTGGTTATGGTGGTTGTGGTAGTTGTGGTAGCTGTGGTGGTTGTGGTAGTTGTGGTAGTTGTGGTGGTTATGGTGGTTATGGTGGTTGTGGTGGTTGTGGTGGTTATGGTGGTTGTGGTGGTTATGGTGGTTGTGGTAGTTGTGGTAGCTATGGTGGTTGTGGTGGTTGTGGTGGTTATGGTGGTTGGTAGTTGTGGTGGTTATGGTGGTTGGTAGTTGAACCCCCTTTGTGGTGGCGGTGGGTACTCCTCTTACCGTTCTCTGGGTGCTCCATCTCCCCGATGCTGCCGTCAGGGGTGGTCCTCTCGTAGTGGTCCTCGGGCAGAGCCAGGGGCCCGAGCCGGGGGCCGGACGAGGACTTGGAGCTGGGGGTCTCAGACTCCTCCAGGCCGCTGTCGTAGTAACTGTGCTGGGAGGAGTCCTGCATGTCCTGCGCCTGATTGGCCGTGGAGAAGGTCACTCGGCGGTGCGGCAGCTGCGATTGGAGGACAGAGAGAAGGGGGGCGGGGTTAGATAGCGCTCTGTTTCAGATTTCTTTACATTCTTTAGGTCTTTGATGTGTTCTTCGAGTCTGGAAGGGCGAAATTTAAAACATAACTCGACTGACAGTTGGCATGAATGGTAAAAAAAAAAAAAAAGTCCTTGCAGTTATCATGCTTATTCGTGAACTTCAAAGTCAGCAATTATACTTCAACAAAACAAAACAAAACAAAAAACATATGACGCAAGTAACAGTTATTTTGGTGACATGTACCACATGTGCCCTGGGGCAGACGGACACAGACGTCACGGAAACGCTCAAACATGAACCTTCAAAGCTTCTAAGGGCCATTTTCTGATCTGTTATAATTTACTTTCCTCATCACAAACAGACGTGGAGTTGTGTTTTGTTTCATTCACACATGTTTAACGCACATTTCCTTCTCTTAAACTGAAAACACTCTTTTCCTTTCCTTGTGCTGTCATTCAGGAAGTGCTCCAGTGCTTTACAACAGCGACCTCACCCATTCGTTCACACCAGCATACGCAGACACTAGAGGCAAAGTGTCTTGCCCAAGGACACAACTACAGCCTTCATCTGTGAGAGCTGGAATCATACCGCCGACCTGTGGTTAAAATTAACAGTTCAAATCCTTCTTTCCTGTCGTAACACTTTTATTGTGTCCACGAGCAAGACAATTCGCACACCTATCAACATGCTGATGGCTTCTTATTGCTACCAAAACCTGGCCCTAGACTTAGACCTGAACTTGGACCTAGACTTGGACCTAGACTTAGACTTAGACCCAGACCTGGACTTAGACCAGGACTTGGACCTATACTTGGACCTAAACTTAGATCTAGACTTGAACCTATACTTGGACCTAAACTTAGACCAAGACTTAGACCTATACTTGGACCTAGACTTGGGCCTAGACCTGAACTTAGACCTAGACTTGAACCTATACTTGGACCTAGACTTAACCCTAGACCTGAACTTACACCTAGGCTGAGACCTAGACCAGGACTTAAACCTAGACTTGGATCTAGACTTGGACCTAGACCTGAACTTAGACCTAGACTTGAACCTAGACTTGGACCTAGACTTAGACCCAGACCTGAACTTAGACCAGGACTTGGACTTATACTTGGACCTAAACTTAGACCTAGACTTGAACCTAGACTTGGACCTAGACTTAGACCTAAACCTGAACTTAGACCTATACTTGGATCTAGACTTGGGCCTAGACCTGAACTTAGACCTAGACTTGAACCTATACTTGGACCTAGACTTAACCCTAGACCTGAACTTACACCTAGGCTTAGACCTAGACCAGGACTTAAACCTAGACTTGGATCTAGACTTGGACCTAGACCTGAACTTAGACCTAGACTTGAACCTAGACTTGGACCTAGACTTAGACCCAGGCCTGAAATTAGACCAGGACTTGGACCTATATTTGGACCTAGACTTGGATTTAGACCTGAACTTAGACCTAGACTTGAACCTAGACTTGGACCTAGACTTAGACCTAAACCTGAACTTAGACCTATACTTGGATCTAGACTTGGGCCTAGACCTGAACTTAGACCTAGACTTGAACCTAGACTTGGACCAAGACTTAGACCCAGACCTGAACTTAGACCTATACTTGGATCTAGACTTGGACCTAGACCTGAACTTAGACCTAGACTTGAACCTAGACTTGGACCTAGACTTGGACCTAGACCTGAACTTAGACCTAGATTTGAACCTAGACTTGGTACTAGACTTGGACCTATACTTGGACCTAAACTTAGACCAAGACTTAGACCTATACAGTAGTACGTCACCTTACCAAAGACCTAACAAACGAAAATTTCAAGTTACAAAACGCCTTCACGTTAAATTTTGGTCTCTAGATACGAAAGAAGTTACGAAATCTCAAAAATTCAAATAATGCGCGCTCAGCCACACACATTATACGCTTTTCTCAGACTTTTCAGGCAAACTTTTCTCACATTTGTCTCAAACTTTCATAGATTTTCAACAAAAGTATTAATAGTGAAGTGTGGGGGGAAGGGGGAGGGGGGAGAAGTGTGCGCGGACACGTGTGATAGCCACACACATTATGACCCGGCGCGGGGCTGCCAGCAGGTCTAGACCTAGACCTGAACTTAGACCAAGACTTAGACCTATACTTGGACCTAGACTTAGTCCTAGACCTGAACTTAGACCTAGGCTTGAACCTATACTTGGACCTAGACTTAGTCCTAGACCTGAATTTACACCTAGGTTTAGACCTAGACCAGGACTTAGATCTAGACTTGAACTTAGACCTAGACTTGAACCTAAATCTGAGCTTAGACCTAGACTTTGACCTAGACATAGACCAAGACCTGAACTTAGACGTATACCTAGACCTGTACTTGGACCTAGACTTAGACCTACGCATAGGCCTTGACCTGAATATAAACCTAGACTTGAACCTGGACTATAATCACAAGATTAGTAGTTCAAATCCGTCTTTGCTTTTATTGTGCCCACGGGCAAGACACTTCCCACACCTCCCCGGGATTAAACAGGCTGCGTGGCTATTCTTATCTACCCTACACCCGAGTCCCGTCCTTAAGTTTGATCTTCCCGTAGACTTCCCCCTCTCCAAACTCAGAACTCCAGCTGCATTTCAAAAGTCCACATTTTAGCATATGAAAGGGCCTTATTAAAACTCATCTTCAGGTGCAAGTGAGGAGTTCAAAGACCGCACCAAAAACTCAGGATTTCTCTCCATCGTTCGCTCCCTTTCCCTCTGTGTGCAGTCGGAGGACGGACTGACACGATTCATTCCGGGTTTGATCAAAGATAGACTCTGCGTTTCATCCGCCCACTGCAATCCCATATCTCGCCATTCGGATTTGGCTTTTTTGACTTAATAAGATTGGGAGCGTTCACAGACGTAGCGTGTGATGTCTCTCTCTTTGGAAAGTTGGGAATCGAGCGGACAAATGAGGAAGCGGAGAGGAGATAGGAAGCAGATTAGCGAGGCAATTAAAATTTAAAGAGATACAGAATTAAAGGAATAATAAAAAGATGAACTGGAGTTGTAATTCCACTACTTGAACTTGAAGAAACAGCCATTAAGACTAAACCGGAACTAAACCAGGTCTTAGATCATGATAGGACTGAAGTTGGACTAAACCAGAGCTTTTTCCATGTCTGTAATGTAGGACTAAAGCTGGATCAAACCAGGTCTAAAGCAGTACTCAAGTCAGACTAACTCAAGTCAGACCAAATCAAGTCTGAAACAGCAACAAAGACTAAACCGGGACTAAACCAGGTCTTAGATCATGATAGGACTCAAGTGGGACTAAACCAGATCTTTTCCCATGCAATATAGGACTAAAGATGGACTAAACCAGGTCTTAGATCATGATAGGACTGAAGTTGGACTAAACCAGGTCTAACTCTGATACATAAGACTAAAGTTGGACTAAACCAGGTCTAACTCAAATATACAAGACTAAAGTTGGACTAAACCAGGTCTTAGATCATGATAGGACTGAAGTTGGACTAAACCAGATCTTTTCCCAATGTTTGTAATATAGGACTAAAGTTGGATCAAACCAGGTCTAAAGCAGTACTCAAGTCACACTAACTTAAGTCAGACCAAATCAAGACTAAACCAGGTCTAACTCACATATATAAGACTAAAGTTGGACTAAACCAGGTCTAACTCAGATATATAAGACTAAAGTTGGACTAAATCAGGTCTAACTCAGATATATAAGACTAAAGTTGGACTAAACTAGGTCTAACTCAGATAAATAAGACTAAAGCTGGACTAAACCAGGTCTAACTCAGATAAATAAGACTAAAGCTGGACTAAACCAGGTCTAACTCAGATACATAAGACTAAAGTTGGACTAAACCAGGTCTAACTCAGATACATAAGACTAAAGTTGGACTAAAGTTGGACTAAACCAGGTCTAAATTACACTCACTTCAAATTATAAATCAGATATTATGTCCTGTTATTTTTCAAAGTACTCTTACTTGCGTAGTACTTTTCCCAATATATATTTCTACTGTTTCTACCTTGGACCACTACTCTGTACTTCTGCTTGAGTAATATTATTATTTTTTGGCTTATATAGATCGAGTTCAGCAGCAGCGACAGAAATAACCACATCAACATGGAAAATATATTTAAAACGACATCATTAAAAACTATTCCGAGCACATGTTTCCAGGAATGATTTCAGAACCAAACTGAATCGTGCGGTAATTGTGTTTTGATTGGAGTTGGACGGATTCCTCCCACGCAGATTTCAAATGAACATCGACACACGAGAAAAACTAAAGATGGCATGACTCAGAAGACAAGAGTATGTCAACAAGGAGAAACATGAGACACACACACACGAGATCTGCAACAACAACCGATTTATGGAGCTGAACATGTTCTTTTTTTACTGCAATTAGCAGTACGACGCTAATGCTAAACTAGCTGTTGTATAGAATATAGAACCTAATCGTGATGGACGGAGGTGTGAAGTGTCGTGCTTAAGTTCACACTTTAAAGTCAGCTTTATTGTCAAAAAACATATGTACAGGTTGCACACAGGATTTGAAATTGCAGCGCCCCCTATGCCCACAGTGAAAATAAAACATATGATAAACAAGACAATAAACACCATGACTAAAACATCACATATACCTGTAGCAAAAGTACAGTAAACTTGTATATGATACAAACAGGTAAAACACACAATGTGTAGTGTAATAAAGCTTAAATTGTGTCATTTAAGCAGTAGTGTCAGTGTAATTTAAGCAGCAGTGTCAGTGCCATTTAAGTGCCTTTTAAGCAGCAGTGTCAGTGTCTTTTAAGCAGCGGTGTCAGTGTCATTTAAGTGTCTTTTAAGCAGCAGTGCCAGTGCCATTTAAGTGTCTTTTAAGCAGCAGTGTCAGTGTCATTTAAGCAGCAGTGTCAGTGTAATTTAAGTGTCTTTTAAGCAGCAGTGCCAGTGCCATTTAAGTGTCATTTAAGCAGCAGTGTCAGTGTCATTTAAGTGTCATTTCAGCAGCCGTGTCAGAGTCATTTAAGTGCAATTTAAGCAGCAGTGTTAGAGTCATTTAAGTGTCGTTTAAGCAGCAGTGTCGGAGTCATTTAAGTGTCTTTTAAGCAGCAGTGTCAGCGTTATTTAAGCAGCAGTGTCAGTGTCCTTCAAGTGTCATTTAAGCAGCAGTGTTGTTGGAGGAGGGAGAGCAGGGCAGGGAGAAAGTTCAGCATCTTGACAGCTTGGTGGAAACAACTGTGATATACAATGATGGTCGTAGGAATTGAACCAGCAACCTTTTGATCAGCGGGTTAATGTTGCTATCAGTGGAATAAATCACACCTATGGTTATTTTTGGATTGTTGTTTATGGTTAAATTTCCTCCCTCCCTCTAGATCTTTATAACCTGTTGTATTTTGTACACAGTCCTTAATTTATTCAGCAGCAAATTGTAATTTACACTGGGAGAGGAGTCAAATGAACTCTGGCCACAGTAAATATGACGATTCAGTTTTTATTGCCTCTGTCAGTGAACAAAATCCCCAAACTAGGAACTTGCTTTGGCGTTATGGTGCAACATAAAAAATAGAAAAATGCAAAAAGAGTATTTTAACTCTATGTAGTGTTGTATTACTATAATCACTGCGATAAGAGTCATTCTCCGCTGCCGCAGAGGAAATAATGAAATCTATTTTTGAACCACGAGTGTCAAATTCTCAGTGAATATTTTAACTCTGTAAATGTTGCTCTGTGCAGATAAAAACCGAGTACTCGAAAACAGTCAAATTTTACTCTGTAAGTGTTAATTTAACACATGAAAATGTACTGTGTGTGTGTGTGTGTATATGTATGTAGTGTGTATATGTGTGTGCGTGTGTATACATATATATATATATATATATATATATATATATATATATATATATATGTATATGTGTGTGTGTGTGTGTGTGTGTATATGTGTGTGTGTGTGTGTGTGTGTATATATATATATATATGTATGAAGTGTGTATGTGTGTGTGTGTGTGTGTGTGTGTGTATATGTGTGCGTGTGTAGTGTGTCCGTGTGTGTGTATGTGTAGTGTGTCCGGTGTGTGTAAATAGAAAGTCTTCTCCTCAGCAGAAGTGAAAGTGGAGCACCTCTGAGGGGACTCCAGCTGTGGACACAACTCAGATACTGCAGTACAATCTGACCAGAGTACCTCAAAATACACACAAATATACACTGATCTACAATCTGACCAAAGTACCGCAAAATACACACAAGTACCACATAAATACACACAGATATTTGCCATAACAATGTAGTTACAACCAGCATCTCTGTAACCATAGAAACACCATAAAAACACGTGGACATGTTCTTGCTTTGCCTAAAAAATCCCACAGTACGACATTAAACTTCTGTCTTCCTGGATGGAGACGAAATCAGATCTGTGGAGAGGCGAGCCTGCTGGTGTAGTCGATGTGCAAGTGTGTGTTTTTTGTTTTTGTTTTTCTACTATATAAAACGTGTAATGCCATACTGCGGAACATTCCAGATAAAAGCTTAATTTACCTGGGTCTAAAAAGGAATCATTCTTATACAATTTCTGTTTCTCTGCTACTGCTACTGCTACTGCTACTACTACTACTACTACTACTACTACTACTACTACTACTACTGCTACTACTACTACTACTACTACTACTGCTACTACTTCTACTACTACTACTACTACTACTACTACTACTACTACTATTACTACTACTACTGCTACTGCTACTACTACTACTACTACTACTACTACTACTACTGCTACTACTACTACTACTGCTACTACTACTACTGCTACTACTTCTACTACTACTACTGCTACTGCTACTATGCTATGCTATGGTTGTGCCCTCGAGCAAGACACTTCCATCCTCCATCAAACGGATCAATACAGAAATAAACGAGTATTTTTGTTTTTCATTTAGAGAAAGAAGCTCAGATCTCCAGTGTCACGTTCATTTTCCCACTGAACATTTAATGAAAGAACGGAAGAAAAGAAGAGGAGGAGGGATTGAGGTGGGGAGAAAGGTGGGATGGATAGAGGGATAGAGGAGGGAAAGGGGTGACAGAAGAGGAGAGGGGGTAAAAGGAGAGGAAGAAGGGAGAGATAAAAGAGGAGAAGGAAAAAGGGTGAGAAGAGAAGGAGAGATGAAGAGCAGAAAGAGAGAGAGAGAGAAAGCAAGGAGAGAAAGAGAAGAAGAGAAAAAGAGAGAGAGGAGATGAAGAGAAGAAGAGAGACAGAGAAAGCGAGAGGAGATGAGAAGAGAGAGAGAGAAAGAGATGAGAGAGAGATGAAGAGAATAGGAGAAAGAAGAGAAGAGAGAGAAAGAGATGAGAGAAAGAGAAGA